>JAJSRW010000090.1:32500-41529 GCA_022414725.1 Microglena sp. YARC
ACTCACTCACTCACTCACTCACTCACTCACACTCACTCACTCTACTCACACTCACTCACTCACTCACTCACACTCATCACATCACTCACTCACGTCACTCACTCAAACTTCACTCACTCACTCACTCGACTCACTGCCTCACTCACTCACACGCACACCACTCACTCACCTCACTCACTCACTCACTCACTCACTCACTCACTGTCACTACACTCACTCATCACTCATCACACACTCACCTCACTTAAACTCACTCACTCACTCACTCACTCACTCATCACTCAGCTCCCACACTCACTCACTCACTCACTCTCACCTTCACTCACTCACTCACTCACTCACTCACTTGCTCCCACACTCACTCACTCACTCACTCACTTGCTCACCACACTCACTCACTCACTCATCACTCACTCACTCACTGCACAGCTCACTCACTCACTCACTCACTCACTCACTCACTCGCTGACACCACTCACTCACTCACTCACTCACTTGCTCCCACACTCACTCACTCACTCACTCACTCACTCACTCACTCACTCACTCACTCACTCTCACTCACTCACTCACTCAACTCACTCACCACTCACACTACTCACTTTGCTCTCACACTCACTCACTCACTCACTCACTCACATCACTCACTCACTCACTTCACTGCACTCATCTCACTCACTCACTCACTCACTCACTCAGTTCACTCACACTAACTACTCACTCACTCACTTGCTCCCACACTCACTCTCTCACTCACTCACTCACTCACACTCACTCACTCACTTCACTCACTCATCTCACTCACTCACTCACTCAACGTCACACTCACTCACTCACTCACCACTCCCATCACCACTCACTCACTCTCACTCACTCACCACTCACTCACTCACTCACTCACTCACTCACTCACTCACATCATCACTCACTGCACACTCACTCACTCACATCACTCACTCACTTGCTCTCACACTCACTCACTCCACTTGCTCACTCACTCACTCACCTCACCACTCACTCACTCACTCACTCACTCCTCACCACTCACTCACACTCACTCACTCACGTCACTCACTCACTCACTCTCACTCACTCCTCACTCAGTCACTCACTCATGCTCCTCACTCACTCACTCACTCACTCACTCACTCACTCACTCACTCTCTCACTCACTCACTCACTCACTCACTCACTCACTTGCACTCACACACTTCACTCACTCACTCATCACTCACTCACTCACTTCTACTCACACACTCATCTCACTCACTCACTCACCCACCCAGCTCACTCACTCACTCACTCCTCCACTCACTCTCTTCCGTCACATCATCACTCACTCACTCACTCACTTTCTCACTCACTCACTCACTCATCACTCACTCTCCACAGCTCACTCAATCACTTCACTCACTGCTCACTCACCACACACAAATCACTGACTCACTCTCTCACTCACATCACTACTCATCACTTCATTAACTCAATCAGTCACTCACTCATCACTCACTCACTTACTCCACTCACTCACTCACTTCACTCACTCACTCCTCACTCACTCACTCAACTTGCCATCTCCCACACTCACGTTCACACACACACACTCACTCACAACTCACTATTCACACACACACACTCACTACACACATACAACCACACACTCACTCACTCACGTCCTTCACTCACTCACACCACTCACTCACTCACTCACTTACTCGCTCACTCACACGTCACTCGTCACTATCACTTTACACTCACACACCACTCACTCAATTCAATTACTCATCTTCCACTCACATCACTCACTGTTTGGTGTGGTGGATCAATCACTCACTCAACTCACTCACTTAAACACTCTCCACTCTCTCACTCACTCATCCTCACTTAAACTCACTCACATCCTCACTCACTCACTCACTCATCACTCCTCACTCACTCACTCACTATTCACCATCAATGCTCACTCCTTACTCCTCACTCACTTCATCACTCACTATCACTCACTCATCACTCATCACTCACTCACTCAAGTAACTAATAACACTACTCACACTCACTCACTCACCTCACTCACTAACTTCACTTACACACACCACACACTCACTCACTGTCATACCACACAACACACTACATCACTCAGCTCCCACCACTCAGTTCTCACTCATTAGTAATCACATCACTCACTCACTCATCACGTCCTCATTCGCTGACTCACTCACTCAATCAGTCATCACTCACTCACTTACAAACACAAACACATTGTCACTTTCACTCACTCACTCATTGTCCCACACACACTCACTCACATCACTCACCTCACTACAATCACGTCACTCACTCACTCCTTACACACCACAATCACTCCTTCACTCACTCACTCAACTTACTCACTGCTCACATCACTCAATCACTTACTCACTCACTCTCCACTCACTCATCTCATCATCACTCTCGCTCACTCACGCACTCACTCACTGTCCTTTTCAACTCACTCGTTTCACTCAACTCACACTCATCACTCACTCACTCACTCACTCACTCACCACTCACTCCTTCTACTCACTTCACTTAACTCCCACTACATCACTCACTCACTCACTCACTCACACACTCACTCACTCACTCACTCACGTGCATCACGACAATCACTCACTCACTCACTCACTCAACTCACTCACTCACTCACACTCACTTCACTCAGTCACTCACTCACGCTTACTCACTCACTCACTCACTTCCTCACGCACACACACATCACTCATCACTCACTTGCTCTCAATCACTTCATCTAACTCACTTGCTCACACGCTCACGTCACTCACATCACTACTCACCACTCGCTCCACTCACACCGTTCACACTCACCACACTCACTCATCACTCACACACTCCTCACTCATAAACTCATTCACTCAACTTGCTCCCACACTCACTCAACTCACTCACTCACTGCTCCCACACTCACTCACTCAACTCACTCACTCACATTTTTTTTTTTTTTTGTTTGCTTTCCCACACTCACTCACTCACTTGCTCTCACACTCACTCACTCACATCACTCACTCACTTCACTTGCTCCACACTCACTCACTCACTCACTTCAACTGCCCTCCACACTCACTCCTACTTCCACTCACTCACTCACTCACTTGCTCCCACCTCACTCATCACTCACTCACTCACTCAATTTACTCTCACCTCACTAGTCACTCACTCCTCACTCACTTGCTCCCACAACTCAACTCACTCACTCATCCTTGCTCCCACACTCACTCCTCACTACTCACCACTCACTCACGTCACTCAACTCACACACTTACTCCTCACTCACTCACTTGTCACATCTACTCACTCACTCAACTTCATTGCTCCCACACTCACTCCTCACCGGAACACTCCTTGCTCTCACACTCCTCACTCCTCACTCCTCACTCACCAGCCACTCATTTTGCTCTCAACACACACTCACCTTCACTCATTGCTCCAAACTCACTCACTCAGCACGGACACTCACTTGCTCTCACACTCACTCACTCACTTGCTCCCACATATCACTCACTCACTCACCATCATCACTCACTCACTCACTCACTGACTCACTTGCTCAAGCTCACTCACTTCACTCACTCACTCATTTGCTCCCAGCACTCACTCACTCACTCACGTTCACTCACTGCTCCCACACTCACTCATCACTCACTCATTGGCTCCACACTCACTCACTCAACTCCTCACTCACTTGCTCCCACACTCATCACTCACTCACTCCTTGCTCCCACACCTCACTCACGTCACTCATCCACTCCTCACTCACTCACTTGCTCCCAAACTCACTCACTCACTCACTCACTTGCTCCCACACTCACTCACTCACTCACTCCACTCACTCACCTACTCACTTGCTTCCCACACTCGCTCACTTCACTTGCTCCCACACTCACTCACTCACTTGCTCACCACACTCACTCATCATCATGCACTTGCTCAACACTCTCCACTCAGCTCACTCACTACATCACTCGCTCACTCACTCATCTTCACTTGCTCCCACACTCATTCACTCACCACGGACACTCATTGGCTCTACACTCACTCACTCACTCACTCACCTCACACAGCCACTTTTGCTCTCACACACACTCACTCACTCACTCAACTTGCTCCAACACTCACGCTCACTCACACTGACAACTCACTTGCTCTCCACTCATCACTCCAGCTCATTGCTTTCCCAGACTCACTCAGACTCACTCACTCTACTCACTCACTCACTGCATCACTCACTCACTCACTCACTCACTCACTAGTCCAACGCTCCAAGTCACTCAACTCCTCACTTCACATCACTCTTTTGCTCCCACAACTCACTTCACTCACTCACTCACTCACTTGCCTCCACACTCAACTCACTCACTCACTCACTTGCCTCCACACTCACTCACTCACTCACTCACTCACTTGCTCCACACTTCACTCATCACTCATCACTTGCTCCACACTCACTCCATCACTCACTCATCACTCACTTGCTTCCACACTCACTCACTCACGTCTCTCACCTTGTCCACACTCACTCACTCACTCACTCACATCACTCACTCACTTCACTCACTTGCTCCCAACAACTCACCATCACTCACTTGCTCCACACTCACTCACGTCATTGGCCTTCCACACTCACTCACTCAAACTCACTCCTTGCTCACACTCACTCACTCACTCACTTCATCACTCGCTCATTCACTCACTCTTTCACTTGCTCCCACACTCACTCACTACTCACTCACTCGCTCATCATACTCTCTCACTTGCCTCCACACTCACTCACATCACTCACTCACTTGCTTCCACACTCACTCACTCACTCACTCACTCACGACTCACTTGCTCCCACACTCAACTCACTACTTGCTCCCACACACACTCACTCCTCACTCACTCACGTCACGTGACATCACTTGCTCCACACTCACTCACTACTTCCTTTGGGCTCCCACACTCACTCACTCACTCACTCACTTCTTGCTCCCACATCTCTCATCACTTACCACTTCTTCCCACACTCACTCACTCACTCACTACTCACCCACTCATTGCTCCCGACACTCATTACTCACCTTCACTATTTCTCAACTCACCTCATCACTGACTTCACCTTGCTTCCACCCCTCTTACTCACTCCTCACTTGCCTCCACACTCACTTCATCATCTCTCATTGGCTTCCCACTCACTCACTTCACTCACTCACCTTGCTCCCACTACTCCACTCACTCACTCACTCCCCACTTGCTCCCACATCTCACTCACCTTCACTACTCACTCACTCACTCAACTTTTACTCACTCAATCACTCACTTTTGCTCCACACTCACTCAACTCACTCACTCACTTGCTCCCACACTCCAACTCATCACTCACTCACTCCACTTGCTCCACACTCACTCACCTCACTTGCTCTCACACTCACTCACCTTCATCACTCACGGTTGCTCCACACTCACTCACTCACTCACTCACATTGCTCCCACACCACTCACTCACTCACGTCACTCACTCACTTCACTTCACTCACTCCACTTGCTCCCACACTCACCTCATTGACTTCATCTCACTCACTCACTTCACTCACTCAAATTCACTACTCACAAATTTTGCTCATCACACTCACATCAACTCATCACTCATCACTTGTCCCACACTCAATCACTCACTCACTCACATCACTCACTCACTCACTCACTCACTCACTCACTCCACAAGACTCTCCTCACTCACTCACTCTTGCTCCAACTCACTTCACTCACTCACTGCACTTGCTCCCACGACTCACTCACTCAGCACGGGACATCACTTTGCCTCTCATCACTCATCACTCACTTCACTCATACTCACTCAACTCACGTCACTACACCACTCACTATCATCCTCACTTGCTCCCAAGCTCCACCTCACTCACTCACTTAACTCATCACTTCAATCATTTGCTCCACACTCACTCACTCACTCACTCATCTCACTTGCTCCCACACTCACTCACTCACTCACTCAGCATTGCTCCAACTTCACTCACTCACCTCACTCACTCACGTTTGCTCACACTCACTTACATCACTCACTCACTTTGCCTCCCACACTCACTCACTCACTTCACTCACTGCACTTCACTCACTCACTTTGCTCCCACTCATCTCACTCACTCACTCTACTTGCCTCCGCACACTCACTCACTCACTCACTCACTCACTCACCTCACTCACTTGCTCCGCCATACTCATCACTCACTGCTCCCACACTCCACTCACTCACTTGCTCCCCACACGTCACACTACTCACATCACTCAACGTTCTTGCTCCTCTACACTCACTCCACTACTCACCTCACTTTTGGAATCACATCGCTTCATCTCTCACTCTCTTCACTTTGGCTCCAACTCAATCACTTCACTTCACTCAACATTGCTCCCACATACACTCAGTACTACTCAATCACTCACTTCATTGCTCACAGCTCGACTCACCACATTGCTCCACACACACTCACTCACTCCTCATTCACTCACTGACTCACTTGCTCACCACTCCACTCACTCCTCACTTGCTCACCACACACTCCGCCTTGGGGTTAAGCTGTCAATGGGCTCCCAACACTCACTCACAGTCACATCACTACTTCATTGCTCCGCATACTCACTCATCACTGACTCTCTCATCACTTGCTCCCACACTCACTCACTCCTCACTCACTCACTTGGCTCCCACACTCACTCACATCACATCACTTGACTCACCCACCTCACTTGCTCAACACTCACTCACTCACCACTCAACCTTCCTCCCACACTCACTCACTCACTCACTGACTCACTGCTCCACACTCACTACTCACTCAACTTGCGCTTCCACACTCAGACTTTCACGTCACTAACTCACTTGCTCCACACTCATCATCTCACTGCGAGATTCACTCATTGCTCCCACACTCACTCACTCACTCACGTCCCACCTCTCCGACACTCACTCAACTCTACTAATCTCACTCACGTCACTCCAACTACACTAACTCAACTCACTCACCTTGCTCCAATACTCCTCACTCAATTCCACGGCTTGCTCCCACTCCTCACTCACATCACTCACTGTTATCACTTGTGCCCTACACTCATCAACTCACTTGCTCTCAACGTTCACTACACGGTCATCACTCACTCACATTGCCCTCCCCAATCACTCACTCACTCACTCGGGTCACCATTGCTCCCACAGCTCACTCACCTCACTCACCACTCACTCACGTCACTCACTTCCTTCACTGTTGCTTCACCCACTTACCCACTACTCACTCACTGGCACATCACCGTAGACTACTGCTCCTCACTCATTTGCACTCTCAGCACTCAGCTCACTCACTCACGTCACCACCTACTTGCTCACACTCACTCACTCACGTCACTCACTTGCTCGCCACACTCACGTCATACTCACGTCATGGTCACTCCCTCACTACCCACTCAATCACTCACCTCACTCACACACTTTCTCATCACTCACCTTGCATCCCATCAACTCACCGTCAGCCATCACTCATCCTTGCTCCCACAACTCATCACTCACAGGGACAACTCACTTCTCTCCACAGGTGGCGAACACTCTCTCACTCACTCACTCACTCAATAGCCACTTCGCTCATTTGCTCTACAGACACACAGACACTCACGTTCACTCACAAGTGCGTCATTTTGCTCCAACACTCATCACAGAGAGACTCCCGACGGACACTTCATTCACTTGCTCCACACTCAACTGCATCACGATCACTCACTCATCATTGCTCCCACACTCACTCATCACTTGTCTCACACTCACTACTTGAGCTCAGAGTCACTAGTACTCACTTGCTCCCACACTCACTCACTCATCACTCACTTGCTCCCACACTCACGTCAACTCACCACTCACTCACTCACTCACCTCACTCACATCACTTGCTCCCAAACTACTCACATCACTCACTACTCACTCACTCACTATTTGCTCTCACACTCACGGTCACTACCAATCACTCACATACTTGCTCCCACACTCCTCACTCAGTCATCTCACGTTGCTCCCCCACTCACGTCACTCACTCACTCACCTCTCACGTCATCACGTCACTCACTCACGTCCTGACACTTTCTCACTGCACTCACTCACTTTGTCAACTATCACTAGTGCACTCAACTTGCTCCCACAATCACTCACGTCACACGGGACTCCTTGCCTCAACCACGTCATCACTCCTCACGTCACTCAACAGCCACATCATTGCTCTCACACACATCCTCACTCACTCACTGCTCAACACTCACTCAGCAGCATACGGACACTCACTTGTCTACATATACTTCACTCACTTGCCTCCACACCACTCATGCATCACTCACATCACCACTCACTCACTCACTCACTCACTCACTGCTCCCACGCTCACTACTCACTCACCGGTCACGAATCAGATTTGCTAAGCAACTCATGCACTTCTTCTCACTCCTCACTGCTGCCAACTCACTCAAGGGCTAAGAATTATCAAACAGTGAGAGGAATAACAAAAAAAACATAGAACATGAGTGTGCCTCAATACTCACCTTTTTTCGTTCACTCACGTTGCTCCACACTGCACTCACTACTCACTCACTCACATTGCTCCACACTCACTCAACTCACTCACGCTCAGCTTGCTCGCCACACTCACTCTACTCACTCACTCACGTCATCACTCACTGGCTCCAAACTCCTCATCACTCACTCACTTTGTCCACACTCACTCACTTCACTCCACTCACTCACTCACTCACTCACTTGCTCCCACAACTCATCACTCACAGGGACAACTCACTTCTCTCCACAGGTGGCGAACACTCTCTCACTCACTCACTCACTCAATAGCCACTTCGCTCATTTGCTCTACAGACACACAGACACTCACGTTCACTCACAAGTGCGTCATTTTGCTCCAACACTCATCACAGAGAGACTCCCGACGGACACT
>JAJSRW010000091.1:0-34861 GCA_022414725.1 Microglena sp. YARC
GCAGAGAGAGATGGAGGAGAGTGTTTGTAGTTCCATAGCGCATGGGTGGATTTTAGGAGGCGTTACGGGCATATGGTGGGGTTTGGTGTGGGACGAACGAGGATGGTGGCACGCGTGGAGTATGCTATGGGTAGTTGTAGGCATGTATGGCACTGCTAGTACCATCGAAAGCCTTTTTTGGAGCTCTTCAGAGTTCTGCTGGTGAGGTGGGTGTGTTTCCTGTCTGAAGGTTGGGTGTAGCAGTGGGTCTAAGCCAAACAGTTTTGGGCCATGGGGGTGGGGTGTTGCCCATGGGGAGGTGGGGACTCATTAGGAGGGGTGATGTGTAAGGTCGTTGTGCATCCCTAGGGTGGACATAGTTTGTGTATGGCAGGGGAGACCTTGGAGATGGTAGTGTTTTTGTGCTGCATATAGGAAGGGTGGTACGTCTCCAGCGAAGGTTTTGTGCTGTGGAGGGTGCCATATGTGGGGAGAGTGTCCTTGGTGGTATGGGTATCTGTGGTGGAGGAGTGAGTTGGGAGAGGGGTAATGACGACACAGTGGCTGGTTGGTGAGTTAGAATGTAGGTGTGTCTCCGTTGTTGAGTGGGGGGGGAGGTGGTGGTACCTGTCATTCAGGGTGAAGCTGTATGTGGCTTATTTGCCGGGGGGGTGGATATCCCATGTAGTCTGGTGGTGGTGGTCTGCCATGTTAATGATGAGGTTTTTTGCTGAGTTCGGTGGTTACCATTTTGGGCATCAAACTCTCATCCTGCCGCCCACTGTCCTTGTTGTTGGAGGTTAGTGAGGTGGAGGTCTTGCTGGGTGAAAATGGAGGGGGGGGGGGGCTGTTTGGGATAGTTGTAAGTGTTGTAGGCATGGAGGGAGTTCATGAAATCTGGTGGGACGAACCAGTAGGGTGATTTGTTCCTCTGTGAGATGGATATAGGGACCAAGGTGACGGCAGCATGGGAGGTGGCAGAGGAGTAGGTGTGGGAAATTGCACGGGGAGGCAGCAGATTATGTAACAAGGAGGTGGTGGCAGAGAAGATGGTGCATGGGGCTTTTCTGGACCATCCATATCTGTGATGGGGGGTTTCTCGAGGGTTCGTTAGCCTTCCTCTTTTGGCTCTGAGCCCAGGAGGTGAAGTCAGGTGTGTTGGTTGCATATAGGAGGTGTAGGAGGCTTGGCTGGGGTTGGGGGAGTGCAGAGAGGGTCTGGGGTAGTGGAGCTATGGCACCAATTGTCGTCGGGGAGCTGTTCATACGGATGGTGGGTGGTGTTTTAGTAGCAGGCGTCAGTACATTTGTGGGTGTCATTTCTGATGAATTGCATTCTGGCAGTCAAGCCATCTTGGGGTCAGTGCTCCAGGCTTGAGCATACATGATATTGTATAGCACCACACTAGAAACGTTTTCATGGGGCCACATCAAAAGTGATTGGTGGGATTACTGACTTATGTATTGCCTTCAGTCATTTATATTCCAATATTCTGCACATGACACCAAATTAAAACTCATTCAGCTCAACACGCTCCTAGGCAGACACCTTATCACAATTAATGTAGCGTCAGCAATGCTAGTGAATTAACCCGCGTAGCTTCATTCACAAATTAACCTAATTGTTGCACTTGCCAAGCACAGCAAACAACTATATGGGGCTTAATATAGTTCTAAACGAGTGAATCTCATGGTTAAGATCGTTTGAATTGGAACAGAATTGGATGATGGCGTGCGGATAGGTAGCTCGCCGAGGAGAGATGTTTCGTCGCTGCGTGGTGAATAAAATGATAGATGGCATATTTTGGAGGGGTTCACATTGGTTTGGCAGGTGAGTTCGCTGCAGCATTGCCACAGTTAGTGGAACCCTTAGAGTTCCAGCAAAGCAGTTGAAAAGTTAGAAAACCAGTGAACACACTTCAATCAAGGAGGAGGAATGATTCGAGGAAAACAGGGAGAGCATTTGAAAAGTTTCACTCAGTGTTTATGTTGAAAGTGACATCGATTCAGTTCTGATGACAGCCATCAGGTAAAGAATTGTATGAATGGTTTCAACTCCTAATGCAAGAAATAATTGACTGATGATGAACTAGGGAGCATAGTTGACTACTTGAATGCAGCGATACCCAATACATCTGAGAAATGAAAGCTTTTTGAAAAAGCCCAAATAGTTGTCTGCGCAACAAAATAAAAGCTCACTAAACCATATAATGTACAAAATTCATGGCTCAATGCACAGAAAGACCTACTTATTTTGACGAAGTAAGACACAGAAAAGGGTCCATAAGCAAAGCAAAAGCACAGGCAAAAAGGTCAGCACATAATAGTAAATGTTGCTTGGCATGCAATCGGCAAAAATTGTCTATGTACAATACACGAATTTTTGAATAAGGAAGAGACAGACTGAAAAAGAAACAGGGGGCATGGAAAGTACTCAATAACTTTTTCGCTGGGATCGATGGTTATAGTAAAGTTTCATAGACAACGACAACCCAGAGTAGGAAGAATCAATACACCACGTGCATCGGATCCGACACATACGTATTTGGATGAGCGGGTAAGAAGCAGATTGTAGAAGGGAGGTTTGGCAATTGAAATACTTGCCAAGTGTATTTTTTGTGCAACCTGTATGGATTTGAAGTTGGAAACTTGCAACAAGGCATTGGGTGGATTTGCAGAGAATGTTCCTGCAAAACTGTATTCAATCAACTAAAAAAAGTGAGCTTTTAAATTGCTTTGTCTTAGGTCTAAAATGGCGAAGGACGCTAGATAATAGGATTTGCCATGCAACGTCAGTTCAGGGAAGGCAATTAAGACAGGCAGTAAAATAATGTACTGCGGGAAGGAATTGCACTTGAGGGAGCTAAACATGTCTCCAGTCATTTTGCACAGAATATCCTTTGGACAAGACAAATGGTTCTTGCATTTGCAACTCCCTCAACGGGGTATTGAATAAAGCTAACCTAACTTGTTCGCGATTACGAGGCTATTTATTACGTGATTTGTGGTTTGCTAGCAACCACTTGTATCAAATTCAGTAGAAAGAGCTGAAAGTTATTTGTAGATTTAAATCGCTTTGAACGCAGATGCAGAATATAGATGAAGAATGAAATGTCTTGCGGGACAATGTCTTCTGAAACATACACAAATTGTATGATGGATTGCGTTTTGACTTGTCAGCACTCTGCCAACCACTGGAAGAGCTTAGCTTAAGACTACACATGTATATTTTAAATGTATGATGTCCATACAAATGTTTCAACTGTAAGTTTCTAACTATATATAAGATGTCTACAAACTCTAATGGCTTAAGATGCAAATTCCTCATATTGATATCATATGTTTCATATATTCATGGGCTCTTATTATATGCATTGAGGGTCATGCTGATTTATTTGGTTTCTTTTATCCATGCATCCACCATGATAAAAGAAATTCAATCAAACAATGACAGTAAAGTCTTGGCTCCATTTTACTCGCATGTGGTAAACTTGTTGATTGAAATTAGGTTAGCAAGTGTTTTGTATACACCAGTCTAGTTTTCTTACTAGTATGGGAGGGGTGGCTAGTTAAGTACAGAGGAGAGTGTGGATTGAGCATGTAGAGAATGGTTTGCCTTCTACAGTTCGCATGGTTGTTCAGTTAAAGTGTGAGGCTTGATAGTGGGTTGTTGATCAACAATCAATGTGTGATCTCAATGCTGCAATTCTTCCTAATTGTCTTTGATAGTTTCCGTCAGTAATTTGCTTTTCTGCTAGCCTCGGGTTTCATATTATATTAACCAAATGAGATTAAAACGCCATGTATTGAGTAGTTTGATGCTCAGGGGTTTGGTAAATCGTGGCACGCTCATCATGCCTTTATATTTGTACTTGGACGCACTTATTGTGGTGGCGTTTTGCATACATCGTCTTGGCTTTGTGTTGCTTTTCTACTCTACTGTCAAGTCATAGATAAAAAATATAGGTGGTGCGTTCGCTAACACTGTATTCCCCTCAATATATTTTTCCTATTTAAGGTCCGCTTGACGGTCCTCTACTGTCCCCGTCATAACTACTCTAGACTTATGTCACCTGTATGTTGTAAAGTCGCATACTCTTATGGTTCTACTTCCCTCCTTTGTAAGCATTCCGAAGGCATTAATTTTAGCTCATTGTCCTCATGCTCTTTTGTCCCTATCCAAAGACATGGCCTTACTTCAATGCAAATTGAAATCAGCCAATTCAATTTAAATATATGATCGCTGCTAAACCTCGCATACACAAATGATGGAGTTTATATCTATAAACTTCGCAAATATTATTGCGTATTCCGCATTACAAACATCTACTTTGGTTACTAATAAATCACGAAGCAACTTCGAATCATGTTGGAGTCAGTGGAAAAACTATTCAGCTGCAGACATGAAGATTCATATTGATAGGGAAATTAAATCATCGTCAATTCGATCAAATTGAATCAAATTTAATCAATTTAATCAAATTAAATCAAATTAAGAAAATGAGTTTTCTTTATACATTTTATTCGGACTGCGCTTCAGGCCCTTATTTTTGATTGAGGGATTAGCTGTTCAAATGTCCGTGTGTGTGTGTGTGGTGTGTGTGTCCGTCCGTCACAAACTATTTTTCAGGATTCATTGTAATGCACAAAAAAACGAAAGATATACAATATACAATTATACAGAACTTATTGAACTTAGCGGGACATATTTAGAGAACAATATGAGCATGCAATTCAAGAAAAGGAGCTAAGGTTTGTGGGCTTTTTTGGCCAAAAGCGGACAAATTATTGGGTAACATTTGTTATCATTTTAATTCGTACATTTCAATGCATGTGGCGCATCCATAGGTTTGGGAATGGAATTGTTCGTCTAAAAAATCGAGGCGACCTGCAAGCATCAACAATGGACGTAAGCATTCCACTAAGGGCAGCTGGAGCTTTATTATTAGCCGGACTGGTACCCACAATTCAGCGCAGGGACGTGCGGTGGGGTGGGACGGGTGCGTGGGGTGGGCCTACGGATATGGTATGTTGGTATTCTAAATACGTAATGTTATGTTTCCGCCTAGGCGAGCTTGCACAATGATGACGATTACATGGGCAACGATAACATTTCCAGCTCACACACTTGCGGAGTGGAATTAGCAGCCAGCCGACTTTCGGAATGCAAACTCTGGAGGGTACCAGTCATTCGCATTGGGCCAGCGCCCCATTTTGTATTGCCGAGGCGAAATGGACACGCCACCGTGCGCCATACGTTCGCCTCCTGGCAGGCGGGCTAGTGATCGCCAGGGACCCGTTCTTCGCTCATTTCCCTTTTTTCCCCATTCTCATGCAGGCTTATTCAGTTGAAGTTTCTCATTATTAGCTTTCGACAGCGCCTAGGATTTCTTTGAACCAATTCTTTCGATTCTTGTCGCCTCAGTCAACTCTGATAGTCGCCCATCGCCCATTAAAAGCGCGCGCTGGGCGGGTGCCTGCTTCGTCATGCAGCTTGAGACTAACATGGAAGGTATTGCTACACCCTTGCTCTACTGCATAGTAAATTTGGGTATGGGTACTGGCATGGGTGCAGCAATAGCATGACATTGAATGGTTTATTACTACATGCATGGTAGCAATGGGTTAGATTAGTATGGTAATGGCCTGGTGCAGCATAGCACTTGCATGTTATGGTTTTAGCCACATGCATGGTACTTATGGTATAATAGTGGGGCATGGAATGTGTAGCATAGCATTGTAATGATGTGTACCTACATGCATGGTATATTGGTATAGTATGGGAGTGATGGTTGTGCAATAGAGGATTCTAAATTGTAAGGAGTTGATTGATGATGGTCATTGTGGCAGAATTGTTTAGTACTTGATGGTGTTAATGAGAGATGATTGCGATCGTGGGTTTGTGGTGTTGTGTTGCGTTGAATATTTGTTCGTGCTTCAGTAGACACTTCACAACTGTGTTTGGGTGTGCTGGCAGTTGGTAGCAGTTATGTGTGTGTGTCCTCAAGGTGTGTCTGAGTGTGGTTTTTGTGTGTGTGCTGGGGTAAGTGCATGGATAGCAAGTGTGTTGGTGAGTGCATGGTGTAGTGCAATGGATAGCAGTGTGTGTGGGTTGAGTGCTGAGTGTGTTGTTTGTGTCATGGGATTGTCTTTTCGTGATGGGGATTGGCCGAGGTTGTGTGTGTACGTAAGTAGGGCGGTGTGGCAGTGCATGCGTAGCCCCTTGTGTGTGGCGTGTGTGAGTTCTAGGTATGTGTGAATTGTGTGCATCGGGGTTGTCTTTGTATTGCATGGATGGCTGTGGTGTGTGTGCGTGAGTGTCTGATTGGATTGTGTTTGTCGCATGGATTTCTTGTAGTGCATGGATGACCAGGTGTGGTGTATCTGTGGTACGGAACAGATCTGTGTGGGCAGTGCATGTGTAGGCCAGATGTGTGTGCTATGTGCGCTGGGGTTGTCTATGTGATGGATTGGCCCAGGTGGTGTGGTATATGGGATGAATGTGGCTGTTTGGCAGTGCATGTGCAACAGTTTGTTCGTTTGTTGTGTTTGGCCTCACAAATCACCACAAGCCATACACACACACCACACACACGCACTCACACCACACCACCAACCACACCACGCGCTCACCAGCCAGCCAAGCACACACACACAGCACACCACACCACACAACCACACCACACGCACAAACCACACGCAATAACCACACAACTCAGCACACCACACCTCACACACACAGCCTCACCACAAGACACACACGACATACACACCACACACACACCACAACACCCCACAAACTGCACCACCATAACCACAATACAAATGACAACAAAAAACACGAATGATACACAACACCACACCACAAACGAAACCACACACACACAGCAACATCACACGCACACGCAGCTATCACACACACACGCCTCACCACAGCCACACCACACCACACCACGCACAGCCACACAACACACCCACACACACCACACCAACGAACTTCACCACACACACCACACACACACCCACAAATCACTACAAACACAGCACAACTCCAACACTGCACAACTCAACACAGTAGCACTAACAAACAAATCACACTACACACAGCAAGAACACAGGACTCAACCTACAAATGAACACACACATAAGGGTGTCATATGGTATGGGGTAGCATAGCATGGTATGATTTGTAGCTTACTGTTTTGAGATTAATTCAACTGAGCATATGTATCTGGAGACTGCCGTGTGGTGCGTAGTCTATAAGTAGCGGTGAATGTAATCTGGATGGAGACTGCTATACTTATGAGTAATATGCACGTAAAAGTGAATGTTACTGCATGATGGACTTGTGCGTAAACCCTTAAGGTCGGGCAAGAACAGATTAGAAGCGGAAGAGAGGGGCCTTCTATCACTCTGTAAACCAATATAAAGCAGTCTCTGAAGCTGCTTATTGCAAGCCTATCACCTCTATATTCTCTATCTTAACCGGTACGGGCCCATACACAGCGCTGCAACGCAATGCGCGACTCTGATCATAATGAAGGACTAAGGAGGGATTTCTTATCCCTTCGACAACGTCTCTTGGCCCGTAATTTGTGGCTTGCTTCCTGCTGATAATCAACCGCTACGCTGCTGCTCTCTGGTTATCTGGAATTCGCCAGTCCCAGCCAGAGGGGCAGACTGCACTGAAGCCGGCGGTGGGGGCTCTCTGGCAACACCGATCACCTCAAAGGCCTACGGCCATGTCGTAAGAACATTGCGACGCACTCTCTGTTGAAGAAGCGCGCTGGAATAACCGAGAACCGGGCATTCCCTTCATCAAGTAACCTTGACCATTCCCGAGCTACAACGCTCTGAGCTGGAATTCCACATACTGGACGCTCTAAACTGGGAGGAGGCTGACCACCATTGAAAACCTTTTCAAAGCGAGGCAAACTTCTATACTCGGAGATGAGAAGTGGTCACAGTGGGTGGCGATGAAATGAATAGCAGTTTTCTGACCCGCTCCGCTTTCAAAGCTCCTCTCCTTCGATACTTCAGCTCACACAATCTCGGGCAGTGGCAAACCTTACTGGTGTCCAACTGTTTAGAACGGCGCGATCTTGTTTTTGAAGCAATCAGAAGTCATGCAGAACTGTCTGTTAAGCGTAAGCAGGACATATTTTCACTCATCGAATCGCGCGTACAGGCGATGCTGGCCCATCGGAGCGGGCATTAACATGACGCTGATTGATCGCACTCTTCTGCTATGGTTTGTTTCTGATGCTGGTTCGAAATGAAAGTGCAACAGTCTCTACAATCCTTTCGGCTCGTAATGGAAATAAGGGAGGTAACTCTGGTGGCACCTTCAAGTGTTAAGTCGGGGTGGCTATGGCATGAAATCGTGGTGGTTCTGGAATAGAAATGGGATCAATCTAGGAAATGAAAATCGGGGATATGGTGGAGGGACGCGGGAATGGTGCGGGTTGAGGTCGCAGTTCTTGCAAGCCGCAATTCTTGCAAACACCTGGAACGTTCACCAAGAGGTGTTCACTTGCGGTTCAACGGAACATCTGAATTGGCAATGCCCTAACCGAGACGTGGTGGTGGCTCATCTTTCCCTGCTTCCATCCCTCACACCCAACTTTGGTCACACCCCATCATCAAACCTCACACCAGCACTCTCATCAGTCACATAGGCAAACAACATGGATCCAACCAAAGGAATGTGAACTATACTCACTTTCATTGTGACACTCCTCAGCCCTCATCAAATGTCTATAGCACCCTTATTCACCTCATATTGTCCTTCTATGCAAAGTGCATTTGTCGGGCTCCATTCCCATGAACCATCTTGCAGATTCAGCTGCACCACCCACATCTCAAATGATCTATCTCACTTTAGTGTTTATATCCCTCTCGATTCAAATCGCACTGATTCCGTCATGACTGCGGGCTGGTCCACTTCAAGTGCATGGTTATGGGTGTGCTCTGTGCAAGATGAGCACGGCACCTAGTATCGCATGGAACATATCATGTAGTACCCCGCAGCCCCGTATGTCTCTTTTTCCACCATCAAGCTAAATCAAGAAGGAGGTGAATTTAGAACCTCCTCCGCTACAGCCACACTCATCACACATGCCAACAAACCCTCACTACATCCAGACAATACAAGGCATCTACTTCACTATCCCTCTCCCCCATGCATGAAGTCTCCATGCTCATGTTAACACAGGCCAACAGCTGGATCATCGAGAGCTGCAGCTGGCACCTTGGCAGCAGTGGCATGCTAGACTTGGCCATGTTGGTATCACCACGCTGCAGAAGATGATCCAGAAACAATGTGGTTACGGGCATGGCAGTATTGGGAGATGTGATGGGAAAGTGTATGTCTGTACCTTGGGGAAATTCAAGAAATCCCCATACCCTTTACAATCTCCTCCTGATGGTCCACTAGACCTCCTGTATTCAGATGTATGTGGCCCTCTGCCATGTGGTCTCAATGGCCAAAGTACTTTGTTTACTGTCCCAGATAGGTTCTCAGGCTACTCCATGGTTAAAACGTACATGAGAAGAAAGAGGCAGCCACATTCATCATTCGGTGCATCGAATCTCTTGAGAGAGGCACCACCTTCACAGTTAAAGCCATTAGGCTTGATAGAGGCGGAGAGTATACCTCTACCTCTCTTCTCTCTTACCTTTCATCTAAAGGCATTATTGCTCAGCATACCGCCACTGAATGTTCTGCAAGCAATGGCAACTGCAGAACGGCTTAACCTCACTATCATGGACAGAGTGAGAGCCACGCTTATTGAATCCAATCAACCCAGGCTGTTGTGGCCTTGGATAGTCTCTCATGTAGTTACCGCAATGAACTACGTGCCCTAATGCGGCCAGGCCCACCACCACCCCACACGAGGACTTATTTCTCACCAAACCTGACGTTCGCCATTTGAGAACCTTTGGTTGCAAGGTGGTTGCCCACATCCTCACAGTCCCAGCCTGACAAACTCTGCAGTACGAGGAGCCGAAGGCAGACTTGTGGTCTACGTCCCAGGCAGCACCAGCATGTATCAGGTGATTGAACTTAAGAGGAAGATGTGAGTCCTTTGTATGGCATTCTTGTGAGAAGAGGAAGATGTGAGTCCTTTGTATGCATTCTTGTGAGAAGAGGAAGATGTGAGTCCTTTGTATGGCATTCTTGTGAGAAGAGGAAGATGTGAGTCCTTTGTATGGCATTCTTGTGAGAAGAGGAAGATGTGAGTCCTTTGTATAACATTCTTGTGAGAAGAGGCAGATGTGAGTCCTTTGTATGGCATTCTTGTGAGAAGAGGCAGATGTGAGTCCTTTGTATGGCATTCTTGTGGGCACAGGAAGATATGAGACCTTTGTATGGCATTCTTGTGAGACAGATGTGAGATTTTGGGATGGCATTTTGATGTCACCTTCTGATGTGGAAGATCTAAGTTATTTGAGTGGCCCAAGTGAATTGGGTGATCTGTATAATCTGACCTTCTTGCTCAAATTTCTTTACCAGGTTTATCTTCCTGATAAAAGGAAAGTGATCACAGCTAGGCATTGCGAGTTCCTTGAGGAGGATAACCAGATTCCTCAGATCCCTGACGCTTCAGATCCTGGCCCTGCTTGCAAGAAGTGCAACTCCAAAGATGAAGTGTATCCTTCAAGGATTCTTTTTGTGACTTGCATCGGCTGCTCACACTGCAAGCCCAACGCCGGTTTCTGAGACCTCTACCTGTGATGCTGCTTGGCATATGGCTTGCTTACCTGACCCTTTGTATAAGCTACCTCGTATAAATTGGCTTTGTCCTGACTGCACCAAGACGCCTGAGACCCAGCCTGGACAGGTATCTTCTTTGGAGACCTTGGAGCCATTTCTGGAAGACCCTGATCCAATCCTTCTCCCTGACCCCCCTGCCACCAATGCCACCAATGTCTCCAAACGTGGGAGAGTACGGAGGTCTCCAGTAGTCTACAACCCTGTCTTCCTGTCTATGATGGTTCTAGATGACATTGTCACCTCAACGGTTGCTGGAACTTCTGCTGCTGGAGTACCGCCAGATCCATCTTCCTTGAGTGAAGCTATGGCATCTCATGAGCGAGATGGATGGCTTGACGCTACAGTTTCTGAGGTATGCAGTTTGCTGGAGAAAGGAACGTTCAGAGTAGTGGATAAACCTGATAGACTAGTGGTTTCCACTAAATGGGTGTTCAAGAGGAAGGTGGATGCCTTTGGCAACTTTGTGAAGTACAAGGCGAGATTGGTTGCAAAAGGGTTTCTGCAGAAGTTTGGAGTGGATTTTACTGATGTCTTTTCACCGGTTACAAAACTTGCTACCTTGCGAGTTCTCCTTTCCCATGTTGCTGCCCTTGACCTTGAACTGAGACATGTGGATGTGAGAACAGCATTCTTAAACGGTGACTTGGCTGAAGAGGTTTACATTGCAGTTCCTGAAGGCTTGCATGACATGTACCCTGACAAGTGTTTCAAGCTTGAAAAGGCTATTTATGGCCTATTGCAGGCTCTTCGGGTATGGTGGTTGAACCTGTCTTCCACCCTAGCTAAACATGGCTTCAAGCCTACCTTTGCTGACCAATGCCTGTTCATCAAACAAGGTGCAAAAGGTCTTGTTTACTGCCTTGTCTATGTTGATGACATCCTCTTTGCTGGTCATGCTGATGATGTGCAAGATGCTGTCAACATCATTCTGAATGCCTATGATGCCACTGATGAAGGACAAGCTAGATCTTTTCTAGGTATGGCTATCACCTGGGACAGAGCTAACAGGACCCTGACTTTGTCTCAATTAGCCTACGTCAAGGACATGGCTAAGAAGTTTGGTTTTGACTCTGAGTACCCTAACAAGAAGGTCTCTATTCCCATCAGCAGTGACAACCCTGAGCCTGGCGCTTCTTTGAGCCAAAAGGATGCTGGTGACTTTGCCTCTTTGATTGGCTCTCTCCTGTACCTGGCCAACTGCACTAGACTAGACATCAGCTATGCTGTAGGTATCATGGCCAGGCACATGAGAACTCCTCATTTTGCTCATCTTAAGTCTGCAAAGCATCTGTTGAAGTACTGTATCGTCACACAGGATCTTGGCCTTAGCTTTGGCTCTGATGTCTCTTCTGGTCTCATGAATGTTGTTGGTTACAGTGACAGTGACTATGCCAATGCTAAGCTACCTGTTGTAGATGAGACGGTTACCAGGAGGTCAACCTCTGGTTTTGTCTTCATGTCTAATGGTACTCCAGTTGCTTGGCAAAGCAAGAGACAACCTGTTGTTGCTAGATTTTCTGATGATGCTGAGTACATTGCTATGGCTAATGCTGCTTCTACAGGACTCTGGCTTAGGAAGCTCTATGGTGAAATGAGTGGCTATGTATTTCAGTGTATGACTATCTTTGGAGATAACACTGCAACTCTGAAGCATATTGAGGATCCAGGATCCATCAATAGATCTAAGCACATTGACATCGCTTTCCAATTTGTGCTAGATCGTGCTATTCGCCATGATCTGAAGTTCATTTATGTGGCTTCATCTGAGAACACAGCTGATTTGTTTACCAAGGCACTAACGTTCTCTGTTTTCTCTTACCTGAGGAACAAGCTTGGACTCCAGCAAATTAAGTAATCCTTGAGCATCGGTTTTAAGCCGACCAGTTTGAGGGACATCTGGTATGGACTTAAGATGCGTGGGAGTAGTAAATGAGGATATATATATATAATTATTTACTATATTTATATATTTATATATTTATATGGACATTAATGAGAAACTTATTTTTTGAGACAATGTTTTTCTTTGAGCACTTTCTTTTGAGACAGAGTTTTCTTTTACAGTTGATACATATCGGCTGTAACGGTACAGAACCCTTCACGGGTACTCTGGCCGTCCAGCAAGGCATACGGGTACACCTCACCCGTAAGCCACGTGACGAACGCACATGATACAGTACCATACCCATGTACTGCCTCATCTCTCACAACGCACACGTTGCGCACATAGACACGAGCTACTCGGAACGAACCCTTCTACTCCTACCACGAAGACGTTCTTTCCAAGCTACTCGACATCCCCTACTTATGAAACCATCTACTTGTTCTGCTAGTTCACCCATATCAACATACACGTAAACTCACATCACGCATCACGTTCCCTAGCCTAACCCCCCAAGCTGCTAAGGAGCATCCTGAGCTGTAACACTGGTAGCGGACCTGGTTTCGTTCCTTAGGGACCTCACGCATACACATACGCACGCATTTTCTTTCGAATAAATCGCACCCGCCAGGACATCCTGTCAACTTTTCTGGCATTTGCTGCTCTTTGTTCCTGCTCTTACCTGTGGCTACGAATACACGTAGCGCCTGCTCGGTTCTCGCAGTTGAAATCGTCCTGTTAGGCTCGACACGCACTAGGCCGCCTGCGACCTGTCTTGCATGGGCATCTTATCTTAGCCTGCCCGGCCCCTGTCTGGCCTACGTTCTCGATTCTTGCGTTCACGTCCTGTCCTTTTGGTCATAGCTTCTAACGATATATTCCCGAGCATCTCCCTCGCGGATTGATCATTAGTGCAGCATCGGCTCCATTGGCCACCTCGGCTGTACTTGCTTTAATTAGGGTGCTTCGCGAGCCTGTCCTGCAGCTCTCACGGTTTACTGCATTAATTATTCGTGCTGTCCACCTGCTATCTTGCTCATCCTGTCGCGCATTTCGATTCGTCGGTGTACTTCCTTGCTTGCCCTGTGGTCCATGCCTTCGCAGTGCTAATATCCCTCATCGTATTCTGGACGAACGCGTCATTACAGTTACGCTTGAGGCATTATCAGCTCGTTACGCTCGCAAAATTTACGAGTCCCTTTGGCAGGTGAATTTTGGCATCCTGGAGTTGCGAGTAATTTTCCCTCTCTCGCCCACCACTCATTCCTGTCCAGCCTACTGACTTGTTCTGTTGCTCACGCAGAATGGCATCACACAAAACCACCAAGGTGACCGACGACGCGGCTGACCAGCCTACGATGTCAGTGGTCGACACCAATCCCGAAGGGATGGGGTCTTCTGACACTGAGCCCGACACTGAGCTCGGTGCTACGCTGGATGAGTCCGCGTCCGCCGAAGCGCGGCCCTCTGTGTCAGTGGGTACGCCGCAACCGCTGGTTGACGGCCTCAATGGTCTAGCGGCACCCTCGGGTGCCCCGCCCGCTGCCCCGCCTCCGCGCGCGGGCATGGCTCCGACGACGACGACGTCGACGACGCCGCTGGCTGAGTCTTCCCTTGAGGAGCTCAGCGCTCGTTATGAAGCGGGCGCGGATCGCAGGCGTCACGCAAGGGTTGACGGCCTCAATGGTCTGGCGGCACCCTCGGGTGCCCCGCCCGCTGCCCCGCCTCCGCGCGCGGGCATGGCCCCGACGACAACGACGACGACGACGCTGGCTCAGCCTTCCCTCGAGGAGCTCAGCGCTCGCTATGACGAGGGCGCGGAGCGCAGGCGTCACCAACATATGGGTGGCCACCTGATCGCTGCGGAGCAAATTGGCCAACTCCGTGCGCAGCTTGACCAGGCCTCCATCGCCAACGCAGCTCTCACCGAGCAGTTTGTGGCAAAGATAGCCGCTAAGAACGCCGAGGTCGCTGACCTAACGCAGCGCCTCGCCGTCTCCAGCGCGGCTACCGAGGCCGCATTGGCCAATGGCGACCCTACCGAGAGGCAAGAGCTGTTGACCAGCCACTACTTCCTCAACAGAGATCTGGCTAAGAGCCAGAAGGCTCTGGCCGACCTCCAGGCCGCTTTCGCTGCGGCCGCGGCGACCGCAAGGTCCTCCATGGATGTTTGGTGCGTCGAGCTGGCGACTAAGGAGTCCGAGCTCGATGCTGCGCAGGCCGACCTCGCTCAGTCTCAAGCAGTTTGACGCCTGACGAATATAGGACGAACCTACCGTTCTCGGTTTGCAATCCATTTGATCATATTGAGGACTCACCTTCCCGATTGGTTACACATCCCAATGTTTTGCCCGTGAATCGCACCCTGTTTCCCACTTTACCGACCATTGTCTAACTCGCCACGTCTTTCCCCCCATGCAGCGCTCGCCCCCGCTCTCGCTGAAAACGCTCGCTTGACTGAGGTCGTCGCGCAGCTGACTCGAGAGAACGTCGCCTATGGTAAGCGCCCAATGGCTGCTCCCGCGGCTGCATCTTCCGCCGCCATTACCATGGCTGATGTCATGGCCATGATCGCGGCGGACCGAGCTACTGTTGCGCGCAACGAGACGGTGCCAATGGACACTGAGGACCCTGTCTGTTCTTCCAGCGGCGCCCGCTTTGTTGGGTGCGGGAACGGCAGGACCGTGGGGCGCAAGCATGCGCTGCCTCAGGCCGCTCGTGAGGACGACACCGCCGCTCAGGAGGCCATCGCTGCGCGCAAGCTGGCGTTTCAGCGCGGTCGCGAGATCAAGGCGTCGCCCACGTATGCCAAGGCTGCGAAGTCGGAGGGTCTTCTGTATTACCACTCCACTGACCACCCTGTCGCGCCTTATGCCGACGCCAAGTTGGCGGTGCATATGAACTCTTACGCTGACAGCCTCGTCCTTGACTGCGATCCTGAGAACATCGTGGATGCGCTGCAAGCGGTGGATGACCTCCGCGACAGCATGACCCGTTTGTACACGGCGTCCAAGATGCGCAAGCAGAGGTGGATGGAATTGATGCCTTTGAACATCAAAGACATCGCCGACAAGGACGCCGCCCTCAAGGGCACTAAGCTGAAGGCCCACTACCCTGCGGCGGAGGCCAACGACGACAAAATGGACGAGACGTTGCCTCGTGCACTTGACAGGCAGGTGCGGGTTGCGGGGAATTCAGGGTTGTTTGATAAACTAGCTGTCGCTCAGTTAGCCCCGGCGTTTCATCCAGAACCCTTTCGACTCCCCGACGTCTATGCCCCTTCGGGTGGCCTTACTGGCAAAATGCAATGTGGTTCGATTCCGCGGGGGGGCGCTACCCCTTCCCCGCCGACAGCGCCTACCGCCGCTCCCTTAACACCCGTCGGCCCCTTTTCGGTCTCCGATTACTCGTCATCGGACCACGACTTAGCCGATTCCCCAAATTCGCCTCTCCAGGTTCCACCTGGCGACCTGACCTCTATTCGCGCTCCTCGGGCTACTCAGCCCGAGCACCCAACGACGCCAGCGGTACCTACGGTGGCTTCCCCGGCCGCTGTTCGACCTCGTGCAAAGCGCGCAGCTACGCTGCCCGCAGACACACCTTCACCGACGCAACAGGTTCGCGCGGGAACACACCTGGCCCCAGAAGGCCCGCCAGGTGAGCCCGACCCGATCACCCCTCCTTCCGCTAACCGCGCCACCCGTCACCCTAATCACGACAATGGGTTCTCCAAACGTGTTACTGAAATGAGAAAGGAATTACGTCTCATTGAACACAAACTGTTGGACAAATGCACTAGGGCTAAGTTGCGCCGATGGGTATTCAATGTGCACACAATCATGGGGCTCCAGTTCCCCAACGGTTACCTTGGTCCTTTCAAGCGCATTGTTCCACATCTGTCAGGCGCATTCACTGGCCAACTCCGCATCACTTACGACGAGGTATGGTCTAGCGATGAGTTGGACGGGTTGGATTTCATGGGAATCGTGGCATGGGCGGAATCCCTCCTCCTGCCCGAGCTATCAACGGAATCACACGTCGCTCTCACCTAACTACACGAAGGTGGTTTCCGCCAAGATAGCGCTAACCAGAAATCGAGGTATCCATTCAAGCGCCCAGCGGATACTAAGTACCCGGGTAAGGACCTTGCTTTCAATCGCGTCCAATTGACCAACTCACCCCCCTCCGATACTGACACGGATTCTTTCTCTTCGCAGGGAGTAGCCACCGACGACGGCGGGGAGATGAACTCTCGCCCAGCCAAGAGCCCCAAGCTGGCGCCAAACAGTAGTCGCAACCCGGCCGGTGGCCGAGGTGGTGGAGGACGTCGTGCGACGCAGCCGGCGCACAACGGCAAGCTGGGTGGATCGCCAAGGCCGCAGGTCCTCAGTTTGCAAGGTGCTGATCGCGCGTTCGGGAAAGGCTCTATTAGCCGCGGCGCGGGCCGTGGTGGTCGCGGAGGATACGGACAGGGTGCTGGTCGGGCCCGTTCACAGCCCAGCGGGCCGCGGACCCCCGACTTTTCGGGTCAAGACCCCCGGAACGCCATGCATATGAACAAATCGGTCAGCGTCGGGCAGACCATCTGGCTTCAGAATGGTGCTCGCTGCTTCTTCTGCTTCCGCTACATGAGGACATGTGTGCGGTCGCTGAATGCTGTCGGACGCTGCCGCATGCGGGACTTGCCTAACTGGCCGGCCCTCAATGAGACTACGTGTCCCGACTGGGCCCTTGATGGCAACGGTCCCATCCCGATTTGGGAATAGGAATCGGCCGGTCAGGTATTGACAACCCTAGATCGTGTACTTAGCGGCGATAAAGTAGTAGTAGTCGAGCCACTTGAGCTCTTGTTACAAGTTCAAGAGGAACTGTTTTCTAACTTGGGCTTAACCCCAACCATTGATGTAACTTCTACTAATACCTTGTCGTCCCCTTGTCCACTGAAGTTCTCTACGGAGTTTGGCATGCGTGTCTCCATCGCAAACGAGTTCATATACGCTCACCCCATTCCGGACGACGTCGTGTCGGTGTTAGAACACTATTGGGAATGCAAAAACGATGCACCCTTCGACACATCCGGTATGTTCATCCTCCCGAAAAACGCAAGTAACGATAAACATGTCTCTAGTCTCCTCCAAGGTATGGAGTTGTTCAAGGAGTATCAATCGTTCGATCACCATATGAAACCCCGCCCCAAGGGGTCACCTTCGAATAAGGTCGCCATCCAAGTATGGTATGACCCCCCCGACTCCGAACGGGCCGTCCAAATCAAAATGCGATCAACGACGTGACCAAGGCAGTATACTTTGGCCCCGCACCTGAGGAGGGCATCCCCAGTCCGTTTGAAACCCGTCGAAAAAAACACTGGTGGTCAGAGGCATTGGATCCCAAAGTCCGCGTAAAACATATCGCTGCCAGACGGTCGACGAAGTGCATCCGTCGCAATCACGCGCAACGAAATACGAATTCTTCCCCCGTGCTTATGACGCGAGCAAATCGGGTATACGAAGTCAACTCCGCTGCTGCCCCCGATATGCTATTCAACGCCCGATTAGGAGCGAAGCAATTAATCACATTGGCAGACTCCGGCGCGTCAGGTTGTCTTATGGAAAAGCAAACGGCTGAGGATCTCGGTTTGCACATCCGCCCTTGGGAAAACGAACGCGACGGATTCACTTGCGCTAACGACGGGATTCTCAAAATCCGCGGGACGGTCTCGCTCCCTATACACATACAACGATATGTTGGCAAAGTGTTCGCCCATGTCGTCGACAAACTTCCAGGAGGATTAGACCTAATCCTCGGGTCCGACTGGATGCGCGACGAAAAGGCCGTCCTAGACTACGATCGCATGACATTGTCGCTCAAACGGTACGGCTGCTGTTTGACACCTATAAACAGGCAGCGGGACGAAACGGCTCATTCCTTCTTCACTATGGCACTTTCGGGCAAGTCGACTGACGACCCAGTCATTACTGGTCGCAAGGCAGCAAACCTTTTGAAAGCTGGCGCTAACCATGTCATGGTCAATGTCCGCGAATCCCAAGCGGATTTACCGGCGTCTAACGTAACTGCCGATGAACGGGCGAAATTGCTGACAAAATTATTGCCTTCCGAAGGGCCTTTACCTGGTCCCCCGGTGGCAAGCATGGATTTCGAAAATTGGATCCGCGACAACATACGGGACCACGATGATGAAACACTCATCTCGGCCAACGACCTGCGCGCTCTCCTATGGCAGTATCGCAAAGTCTTCAACAATTTGCCTATGGGGACTCCTAACCATCGAGTTATTCCTCACGTCATCAAAACGCAAGACAATGCTTACGCACCATATCGCAGAAATCGTCGCATGAGTCCAGCCGAGACTTTACTATGTGAGGAATACGTCTCCGACCTGTTGCAGCAAGGATTCATCGCCCCGAGCTCGTCCCCGTACGGTGCGCCAATTATGATCATAGCGAAACCGGGTGGAACGGGATACCGTGTTGTTTGCGATTGGCAAGCACTCAACAACATCACGATTAAAAATAGGTATCCCCTTCCCCGTATCGATGAGACCATTGATCGTCTAGGTGGAGCTACTTTGTTCAGTTCCCTAGACCTCACGTCTGGTTATTACCAAATACGAATTTCGGACGAGGACGCGCCGAAGACTGCGTTCACTACCCTAATGGGTCAGTTTGAATTTAAAGTCCTTGGGATGGGTTTGGCAAACGCGCCGGCCACATTCCAAGCGGTCATGAACCAAATATTCGCGCCCTACTTGCACAAGTTCGTCGTGGTCTACTTCGACGATATCTTGGTTTACGGACGCACTCCGGCGGAGCACTTAGCCAACTTGGCCACAGTTCTCAACGTCCTCCAGGACAACGAATTCTACGCGAAACTCTCCAAATGTTCCTTCAACAAAACGGAAGTTAAATTCCTGGGTCATTACATTGGACGCGACGGAATTAAAGTTGATCCACGCAAGGTTAGCACAGTCCGTGACTGGCCTACTCCGAAAACGGCGAAAGAGATCGGCTCATTCCTCGGTTTGTGCAATTATTTTCGCAAATTTATCCAAGGCTATTCGTCTCTCGCTGCCCCGCTTCAAACCTTGTCTAACATCAAGGGTGAACTCGGCTCCTTGTTCAAAGAAGAACATCTCGTCTCATTCAAAGGCCTCAAGGAAGCTTTGCTATCCGCTCCAGTCCTCACGCTGCCGGATTTCAGCAAACCTTTCGAAGTCATTACCGACGCATCTTTGCTCGGTACCGGCGCGGTGCTCTTGCAAGATAAACACCCCATCGCCTTCGCCAGCAAGAAGTATATCCCAGCGGAGCTGAACTATACTACGACGGAACAAGAGATGCTAGCAATCGTTCACACGTTGACCGAGTGGCGATGCTACCTCGAAGGTTCCCACATGACATTGGTCACTGACCACAATCCGCTCACGTATTTTGACACAAAGGCGGTCCTTTCACAACGCATGGGCCGATGGCAGGAGGACCTGGCGCCCTTCAGCTATACTTGGGAATATCGCGCGGGTCGCAATAATATGGCAGACCCGGTCAGTCGCAATCCTAACCTCTCTGCCCCCGCCGACGTCGCGGTTGCGCACCAGCTGTTAGTTTTCTCTCTCTTGGTCAGCGAATGCAGGCCTCGATCGAGAAAGCAGCGCCCGATTGCAGTCGGTCCTGCGGTCGTGGATATCCTTCCCCGCCCACCGACTGTCCTCCCCGTCCCTTCGGTTCCGGTCAAGGAAACGCGACGACGCAGTCGGCATACGCCCGCTGCGTCGACTCCCTCCTCTTCGTCCATCATGGATCGATTTTTGGTTGGATACAAACGAGACTCGAACTTCACGCCGGGCTGCAAGCGCCTTCGCGATAAGTTTTCCAGGAACGGTTACTGGTTCAAGAAGAACAAGTACGGACGCGAGTTTTTGTGTGTCCCCCTTGACGCAGCCCTTCGCCTGGACATTATCCGCGAAGCTCACGACCCTATGTACATGGGCCATTGCGGTCGCACCAAGACATTGGAGTTGGTCACCCGCACTTTTACTTGGGCCAAAGTCACGGCAGATGTTACAAGCCCGGAAACGCAAAACCTAACGGTACCATGGTTCCCGTGGAAATTCCTGAGAAATTCTGGGAGTGTGTCTCCACGGACCTCATCACGGCGCTCCCGCCTACGTCTTCTGGCCATGATGCCATCGCGGTATTCGTCGACAAACTGTCGAAAATGGTTCATGTCGAACCTTGTCATACTACGATAAACGCAGAGGAATTCGCTTCCCTATACCTGAATCGTGTCATCCGCTATCATGGTATCCCAAAGAAACTCCTGAGTGATCGCGATGCGCGATTTACCGGGCATTTCGGCGTGGCTCTCCATCGATTAATGGGCACGCGACAAGCGTTTTCAACTGCGTTTCATCCTCAAACTGACGGTCAGACGGAACGCATGAACCGAGTCATCGAGGACATGATTCGCCACTACGTGGGGCCATACCACGACGATTGGGATAAGTCCTTGGCGCTGGTGGAATTTGCAATCAACAATTCCTACCAAGAGACCATTCAGAACACCCCGTTTCGGGCGTACCTTGGTTACGACCCTACGACGCCGCTTAGAGCGGAGGTCGAATCGAAATGTCCGGCTGCCAACAATTGGTGGGCCGATCACATTGAACGACAAGATCAATGCAAGGCATGCATGCAAGCCGCTCAAGATCGGCAGAAAGCCCATTACGATAAGCGACGAACGGAGGTTTTCTTCAACCTTGGAGATAAAGTTCTTTTGTCCACCCGCAATATGAAGTTCAAAGCAACGGGTAAACCAAAATTTACGCCTCGTTTTGTTGGCCCCTATACGATTACTGAATGCATTGGTCCACGCGACGAGGTCACCGGAGTCGTCCGGCAAGTCACGGCGTGCCGCTTGGCTTTGCCCAAGATGATGCGTATCCACCCCGTGTTTCACGTGGGTTTGATAAAGCATTGGCGCTCCGATGGCGTTGTCCATGTGGGACAACCGCTGGAGTTTGACTCCGACGGCGCTCCGATTTGGAATATCCAATGCATCATGCGCGAGAAATCGCGTGTCATAGGCACTTCCAGCAAACGGCGTCTCGAATACTTGGTCCGATGGCAAGACTTCGGTATTGAGCAAGACACTTGGGAACTCGCCAAAGCGGTCAAGAAAAGTGCGCCTCACGTCGTCGATGCACGGAAATCACGTGTTACGCCCGTTATGTCCCGACGTACGTCAAAAAAACGGGCCCATCACCAACCCATCGCACTCGACGCATACGACACGGCGGTTAGATTGCTTTGTTTATAAAGTTATCTTTCCCGGAGTACTCAAAAGGGATGTTAAATGGTTCTCTCCGAAACCAACTTGATTCATCAAGTATATTTTGAGCACGGCACATACGACTACGACTGGTATTCACATCCCACTTCCTTATGATCAGATGCGGGGTCCGCATCTCTTCTGGAGGGGGGGGGAGTGTAACGGTACAGAACCCTTCACGGGTACTCTGGCCGTCCAGCAAGGCATACGGGTACACCTCACCCGTAAGCCACGTGACGAACGCACATGATACAGTACCATACCCATGTACTGCCTCATCTCTCACAACGCACACGTTGCGCACATAGACACGAGCTACTCGGAACGAACCCTTCTACACCTACCACGAAGACGTTCTTTCCAAGCTACTCGACATCCCCTACTTAGGTAACCATCTACTTGTTCTGCTAGTTCACCCATTACATTACATTACATTACATGTTAAAGTCTACTTGACACCGCGAGGGTGTATGAGACTCTGTGCTTTAAACAAAAAGAAAAAGCACCCACAAAGCAAAAAACCCCATTACATCAGGTGTGTGTCGAGGACAAACAAACCAAACTCCCAACCACCGTTTTGGTGGCGTAGGTATTAAACCCCTTAGAGCAGGACCCAGATCTCAACCACTTACAGTGGCGGAGGTAAGAAGCTAACAAATGAGAAGTCTCAAGAAGAAAAAAAAGGGATAATAAATTACGGTGCCACTAAGCAGTCCAGGGCTTCCTGTCTTGCTCTTCTACAAGTAGAAAGATAGTCGGCTAGGTTGCTCCAAAAAGACTTAGTGCCATTTCCATTCATAAAGGTTCTGAATGTGGAATCGCAGAATTCCACATTCCATACGGTTAAGTCGGTATCCTCATGGACATGCCTATAAATATCTGTAAACAGATTCTGGTAGCGGAGGCGAATATCATTATAAAAAGGGCACTCAAACATATGCATTTCATCCTCAGTTTTTTGGAACCCACACATTTGACAGTGTACCCATATCAACATACACGTAAACTCACATCACGCATCACGTTCCCTAGCCTAACCCCCCAAGCCGCTAAGGAGCATCCTGAGCTGTTACATCGGCTAGTTGCGTGGGAGTGTTGAGATTAATCAACTGAGCCATATGTATCTTGAGACTGCCGTGTGTGCGTAGTCTATAGTACGCGTGAATGTACTGGATGGAGACTGCTATACTATATGAGTAAAGTTTTCAACTGTTGTGTAGCTTATTCTGCTATGAGGACCTACTTACTCCACTACTTCTGAAACTCCCAGCCTCCCTCCTCTCACTTTCTCGCATTCTGCATATTAACTATTTCTCGACTATTTGCCCCATGTCCTGCCCGTGACTTCTAATGTGTTTAGGGTTTAGTTGCTTAGTGGTTTGAATGCCAGCAGTTGGCCATAATTCAGATGCCACGTGTCCAGGCTGTCGAGACTATGTGTTCAATCCTACGCACGCCAGGGACACGCCCAGCCGACTCTACAATCTCATTGGCAAAACACGTGTCCGACCGCAAATCACACTGCGAAATCGTAATACGATGTTGTATTAGGCAACAAGCGGCTTGTGTCCTGGGGGTCCCGAATGAATTGCCATAAATGTGGGGAATGAAGCCACATCTAGCTTGTATGCGGCTGACCGAACAAATTCAACTATACCTCTAATTGGTTACATTTCCTGTGCATCAACTGCTTGCAAATAAAGTCCATCTACAAGACAGTTCAGGCATGTTTAATACTCATTCACATTTAACAACCCTACAAAATGTGAATTGTCGTAGTAAATGAAGCTACATCCATTGATTCAATTCAACTAAATCCAAATTTATTGAATTCAAATGAATGCAATTCAAATCAATGAAATGCATTCAATTCAAGTCAATGCAACACAATTTTGATTATATCAAATTAATTAAATCAATTTTAATTAATTTATTTATTTATTAATTAATTAATTAATTAATTAATTAACTAATGAATAAATTAATTTAATTGATAATTAATTAAATATAATTAATTAATTAGTTAATTAATCAATTAATTAATAAATTATAATTGATCAAACAATTTAACATAATTTGATTAATTCATTTTAATCTTATTATTCATTAATTAATACAATTGATTTATTTAATTAAACAATTATACAATAATAAAAATATACAATTAAAATTTAAATTAAATACAGATTATTTAAAACATTTTCATTCGGGACGCGCCTCCAGGCGCCCTTTATACCCGAATGAAAAAAAAATCAAAATACCCGAATGAAAAAAACTTTTTTTTTGATTGAGGGATTAGCCTGTCAAAACTGTGTGTGTGTGTGTGTGTGTGTCCGTCCGTCCGTCACAAACTACTTTTTCAGGTTTCACTTCAAATCACAAAAAAACGAAACATTATATAAGATATCCCAAATATAAGACATTTTCATTCGGGACGCGCCTCCAGGCGCCCTTTATTTTTGATTGAGGGATTAGCCTGTCAAAACAGTTTGTTTGTGTGTGTGTGTGTGTGTGTGTGTCCGTGTGTCACAACCTACTTTTCAGGTTTCACTTCAAATCACAAAAAAACGAAACATTATATAAGATATCCCAATTATAAGACTTATTGATACCGGAGATTTTCTGACGAGACCACGTAAGAGCATCGCAATTCAAGAAAAGGAGCTGAGGTTTGAGCTTTTTGGGCCATAAGCGACAATTATTGGGTAACATTTGTCATCATTTCAAATTCGTACCATCCAATCATGAGCGCATACATAGGTTTGGGATTGGAATTGTCGTCAAAAAACCAAGGCGAAACATGTAAGCATCACAATGGACGAAACAGTCACCTAGCTACCCTGACATGTGGCACCCACAGCACCCTAATTGCACACAAATGCAAAAAAAGCACACCTGGGCACATTGGCTGAGCAGCTTCTGCCTAGCTACCCTGACATGTGGCACCCACAGCCCCCTAATCGCACAAAAATGCAAAAACAGCGCACCTGGGCACATTGGCTGTGCAGCTTTTGCCTAGCTACCCTGACATGTGGCACCCACGCCCCCATAAACTCACACAATATGCACAGAGCAGTTCACCTGGGAACATTGGCTGAGCAGCTTCTGCCTAGCTACCCTGACATGTGGCACCCCAGCACCCTAATCGCACACAAATGCAAAAACAACGCACCTTGGCACATTGGATCTGCAGCTTCTGCCTAGCTACCCTGACATGTGGCACCCACGGCTACCTAATCGCACACAAATGCAAAAACAGCGCACCTGGGCACATTGGCTGTGCAGCTTCTGCCTAGCTACCCTGACATGTGGCACCCACGCCCCCATAAACACACACAATATGCAAAGAGCAGTTCACCTGGGCACATTGGCTGAGCAGTGTTTGCCCAGCTACCCTGACATGTGGCACCCACAGCCCCCTAATCGCACACAAATGCAAAAACAGCGCACCTGGGCACATTGGCTGTGCAGCTTCTACCTAGCTACCCTGACATGTGGCACCCACAGCACCCTAATTGCACACAAATGCAAAAACAGCACACCTGGGCACATTGGCTGTGCAGCTTCTGCCTAGCTACCCTGACATGTGGCACCCACGGCCCCCTAATCGCACACAAATGCAAAAACAGCGCACCTGGGCACATAGGCTGTGCAGCTTCTGCCTAGCTACCCTGACATGTGGCACCCACGCCCCCATAAACACACACAATATGCACAGAGCAGCGCACCTGGGCACATTGGCTGAGCAGCTTCTGCCTAGCTACCCTGACATGTGGCACCCACGGCCCCCTAATAGCACACATATGCAAAAACAGCACACCTGGGCACATAGGCTGTGCAGCTTCTGCCTAGCTACCCTGACATGTGGCACCCACAGCCCCCTAATCGCACACAAATGCAAAAACAGCGCACCTGGGCACATTGGCTGAGCAGCTTCTGCCTAGCTACCCTGACATATGGCACCCACAGCCCCCTAATCGCACACACATGCAAAAACAGCGCACCTGGGCACATTGGCCGTGCAGCATCTGCCTAGCTTCCCTGACATGTGGCACCAACAGCCACCTCATTGCACACAAATGCAAAAATAGTGCACCTGGGCACATTGGTCCTGTAGCTTCTACCTAGCTACCCTGACATGTGGCACCCATGGAACCTTTATCGCACACAAATGCAAAAACAGCACACCTGGGCACATTGGCTATGCAGCTTCTGCCTAGCTACACTGACATGTGGCACCCACAGCCCCCTAATCGCACCCAAATGCAAAAACAGCGCACCTGGGCACATTTGCTGTGCAGCTTCTGCCTAGCTACCCTGACATGTGGCACCCTCAGCCCCCTAATCGCACACAAATGCAAACACAGTGCACCTGGGCACATTGGCTGTGCAGCTTCTGCCTAACTACCTTGACATGTGGCACCCACGCCCCCATAAACACACACAATATGCACAGAGCAGTTCACCTGGGCACATTGGCTGAGCAGTTTCTGCCTAGCTACCCTGACATGTGGCACCCACAGCCACCTCATTGCACAAAAATGCAAAAATAGTGCACCTGGGCACATTGGATCTGCAGCTTCTACCTAGCTACCCTGACATGTGGCACCCACAGCCCCCTAATCGCACACAAATGCAAAAACAGCACACCTGGGCACATTGGCTATGCAGCTTCTGCCTAGCTACACTGACATGTGGCACCCACAGCCCCCTAATCGCACACAAATGCAAAAACAGCGCACCTGGGCACATTGGCTGTGCAGCTTTTGCCTAGCTACCCTGACATGTGGCACCCTCAGCCCCCTAATTGCACACAAATGCAAACACAGTGCACCTGGACACATTGGCTCTGCAGCTTCTGCCTAGCTACCTTGACATGTGGCACCCACGCCCCCATAAACTCACACAATATGCACAGAGCAGTTCACCTGGGCACATTGGCTGAGCAGTTTCTGCCTAGCTACCCTGACATGTGGCACCCACAGCCCCCTAATCGCACACAAATGCAAAAACAGCGCACCTGGGCACATTGGCTGTGCAGCTTCTGCCTAGCTACCCTGACATGTGGCACCCACAGCCCCCTAATCGCACACAAATGCAAACACAGTGCACCTGGGCACATTGGCTGTACAGCTTCTGCCTAGCTACCCTGACATGTGGCACCCACGCCCCCATAAACACACACAAAATGCACAAAGCAGTTCACCTGGGCATAATGGCTGTGCAGCTTCTGCCTAGCTACCCTGACATGTGGCACCCACGCCCCCATAAACACACACAATATGCACAGAGCAGTTCACCTGGGCACATTGGCTGAGCAGTGTTTGCCCAGCTACCCTGACATGTGGCACCCACAGCCCCCTAACCGCACACAAATGCAAAAACAGCGCACCTGGGCACATTGGCTGTGCAGCTTCTACCTAGCTACCCTGACATGTGGCACCCACAGCCCCCTAATTGCACACAAATGCAAAAACAGCACACCTGGGCACATTGGCTGTGCAGCTTCTGCCTAGCTACCCTGACATGTGGCACCCACGGCCCCCTAATCACACACAAATGCAAAAACAGCACACCTGGGCACATAGGCTGTGCAGCTTCTGCCTAGCTACCCTGACATGTGGCACCCACGCCCCCATAAAACACACAATATGCACAGAGCAGCGCACCCTGGGCACATTTGGCTGAGCAGCTTCTGCCTAGCTACCCTGACATGTGGCACCCACGGCCCCCTAATAGCACAAAAATGCACAGAGCAGCGCACCTGGGCACATAGGCTTTGCAGCTTCTGCCTAGCTACCCTGACATGTGGCACCCACAGCCCCCTAATCGCACACAAATGCAAAAACAGCGCACCTGGGCACATTGGCTGAGCAGCTTCTGCCTAGCTACCCTGACATATGGCACCCACAGCCCCCTAATCGCACACACATGCAAAAACAGCGCACCTGGGCACATTGGCCGTGCAGCATCTGCCTAGCTTCCCTGACATGTGGCACCAACAGCCACCTCATTGCACACAAATGCAAAAATAGTGCACCTGGGCACATTGGTCCTGTAGCTTCTGCCTAGCTACCCTGACATGTGGCACCCACAGCCCCCTAATCGCACACAAATGCAAAAACAGTTCACCTGGGCAAATTGGATCTGCAGCTTCTGCCTAGCTACACTGACATGTGGCACCCACAGCCCCCTAATTGCACACAAATGCAAAAACAGCGCACCTGGGCACATTGGCTGTGCAGCTTCTGCCTAGCTACCCTGACATGTGGCACCCTCAGCCCCCTAATCGCACACAAATGCAAAAACAGCGCACCTAGGCTCATTGGCTGTGCAGCTTCTGCTTAGCTACCCTGACATGTGGAACCAACAGCCCCCTAATCGCACACAAATGCAAACACAGTGCACCTGGGCACATTGGCTGTGCAGCTTCTGCCTAGCTACCCTGACATGTGGCACCCACGCCCCCATAAACACACACAAAATGCACAAAGCAGTTCACCTGGGCATAATGGCTGTGCAGCTTCTACCTAGCTACCCTGACATGTGGCACCCACGCCCCCATAAACACACACAAAATGCAAACACAGTACACTTGGGCACATTGGCTCTGCAGCTTCTGCCTAGCTACCCTGACATGTGGCACCCACGCCCCCATAAACACACACAAAATGCACAGAGCAGTTCACCTGGGCACATTGGCTGTGCAGCTTCTGCCTAGCTACCCTGACATGTGGCACCCACAGCCCCCTAATTGCACACAAATGCAAAAACAGCGCACCTGGGCACATTGGCTGAGCAGCTTCTGCCTAGCTACCCTGACATGTGGCACCCACGGCCCCCTAATCGCACACAAATGCAAAAACAGCGCACCTGGGCACATTGGCTGTGCAGCTTCTGCCTAGCTACCCTGACATGTGGCAGCCACAGCCCCCTAATTGCAAACAAATGCAAAAACATCGCAACCGGGCACATTGGCTGTGCAGCTTCTGCCTAGCTACCCTGACATGTGGCACCCACGCCCCCATAAACACTCACAATATGCACAGAGAAGTTTACCTGGGCACATTGGCTGAGCAGTGTTTGCCCAGCTACCCTGACATGTGGCACCCACAGCCCCCTAATCCCACACAAATGCAAAAACAGCGCACCTGGGCACATTGGCCGTGCAGCTTCTACCTAGCTACCCTGACATGTGGCACCCACAGCACCCTAATTGCACACAAATGCAAAAACAGTGCACCTGGGCACATTGGCTGGGCAGCTTCTGCCTAGCTACCCTGACATGTGGCACCCACAGCCCCCTAATCGCACAAAAATGCAAAAACAGCGCACCTGGGCACATTGGCTGTGCAGCTTCTGCCTAGCTACCCTGACATGTGGCACCCACAGCCCCCTAATCGCAAACAAATGCAAACACAGTACACCTGGGCACATTGGCTCTGCAGCTTCTGCCTAGCTACCCTGACATGTGGCACCCACAGCCCCCATAAACACACACAAAATGCACAGAGCAGTTCACCTGGGCACATTGGCTGTGCAGCTTCTGCCTAGCTACCCTGACATGTGGCACCCACAGCCCCCTAATCGCACACAAATGCAAAAACAGTGCACCTGGGCACATTGGATCTTGCAGCTTCGCCTAGCTACCTGACATGTGGCACCCACAGCCCCCTAATCGCACACAAATGCAAACACAGTACACCTGGGCACATTGGCTCTGCAGCTTCTGCCTAGCTACCCTGACATGTGGCACCCACAGCCCCCATAAACACACACAAAATGCACAGAGCAGTTCACCTGGGCACATTGGCTGTGCAGCTTCTGCCTAGCTACCCTGACATGTGGCACCCACAGCCCCCTAATCGCACACAAATGCAAAAACAGTGCACCTGGGCACATTGGATCTGCAGCTTCTGCCTAGCTACCCTGACATGTGGCACCCACAGCCCCCTAATCGCACACAAATGCAAAAACAGCGGACCTGGGCACATTGGCTGTGCAGCTTCTGTCTAGCTACCCTGACATGTGGCACCCACAGCCCCCTAACCGCACACAAATGCAAAAACAGCGCACCTGGGCACATTGGCTGTGCAGCTTCTGCCTAGCTACCCTGACATGTGGCACCCACAGCCCCCTAATCGCACACAAATGCAAACAGAGTGCACCTGGGCACATTAAATATGGCTGTGCAGGCTTCTGGTCCTAGCTTACCCTGACATGTGGCACCCACGCCCCCATAAACACACACAAAATGCACAGAGCAATTCACCTGGGCACATTGGCTGTGCAGCTTCTGCCTAGCTACCCAGACATGTGGCACCCACGCCCCAATAAACACAAACAAAATGCAAACACAGTGCACCTGGGCACATTGGCTGTGCAGCTTCTGCCCTGCTCTAGCTATCCTGACATGTGGCACCCACATCTCCCTAATCGCACACAAATGCAAACACAGTGCACCTGGGCACACATTTGATATCTGCAGCTTCTGCTAGCTACCCTACGACATGTGGCACCCACAGCCCCGTAATCGCACACATATGCAAAAACAGTGCACCTGGGCACATTGGCTGTGCAGCTTCTGCCTAGCTACCCTGACATGTGGCACCCCACAAGGCCCTCACATCATGCCCCCTAATCGCACACAAATGCAAAAATCAGCGCACCTGGGCACATTGGCTGTGCTGCTTTCTGCCTAGCTACCATCTGCTACATGTGGCACCCACAGCCCCTTAATCGTACACAAATGCAAACAACAGTGCACCTGGATTACAATTGCTGTGCAGCTTCTGCCTAGCTACCCTGACAGTGGTGCATCCACAGCCCCCTAATCGCACACAAAATGCAAAACAGCGCACCTGGGCACATTGGCTGTGCAGCTTCTATGCCTAATGTACTACCCTGACATGTGCATCCACAGCCCTCCCAATCGCACAAAAATGCAAAAAACAGCGCACCTGGACACATTATGGCTGTGCAGCTTTTGCCTATAGCTACCCTGACATGTGGCACCCACGCCCCATTAAACACACAAATATGCACAGAGCAGTTCACTGGGCACATTGTGTTAATCTGAGCAGTGTTTGGATCCCAGCTACCCTGACATGTGGATCCACAGCCCCCTAATGCACACAAATGCAAAAACAGCGCACTTGGGCACATTGCTGTGCAGTTCTACCTAGCTACCCTGACATGTGGCACCCACAGCACCCTAATTGCACACAAATGCAAAAAAACAGCGCACCCTGGCACAAATATAGCGTCTGTGTAGCTTCTGCCTAGCTACCCTGACATGTGGCACCCACGCCCCCATAAACGAACACACAAATGCAAACAAGTACACCTGGGCACATTGGATGTGCAGCTTCTGCCTAGCTACCTGACATGTGGGCACCCACGCATCCCATAAACACACACCAAAATGCACAGGCAGTTCCTTTTTAGCTGGGCACATTGGCTGTGCAGCTTCTGCCTAGCTTCCCTGACATGTGGAACCCACAGCCCCCTAATTGCACACAAATGCAAAAACTAGCACCTGGGCACATTGGCTGAGCAGCTTCTGCCTAGCTACCCTGACATGTGGCACCCACGGCCCCCTAATCGCACACAAATGCAAAAACAGCGCACCTGGGCACATTGGACTGTGCAGCTTCTGCCTAGCTACCCTGACATGTGGCACCCACAGCCCCAATTGCACACAAATGCAAAAACAGCGCAAACCGGGCACATTGGCTGTGCAGCTTCTGCCTAGCTACCCTGACATTGTGGGCACCCACATCCCCTAATCGCACACAAATTGCAAACAACAGTACACCTGGGCACCATTGGCTCTGCAGCTCTGCCCTAGCTACCCTGACATGTGGCACCCACAGCCCCCATAAACACACACAAAATGCACAGAGCAGTTCACCTGGGCACATGCCTTGCAGCTTCTGCCTAGCTACCCTGACATGTGGCACCCACAGGTTCCGCTAATCGCCACACAAAATGCAAAAACGTGCACCTGGGCACATTGATCTGCAGGCTTGCTGCCTAAGCTACCCTGACATGTGGAACCCACAGCCCCCCTAATCGCACACAATGCAAAAAACAGCGAACCTGGGCACATTGGATGTGCAGCTTCTGTCTAGCTACCCTGACATGTGGCACCCACAGCCCCCTAACCGCACACAAAATGCAAAAAGGCAGCGCACCTTGGGAGGCACATTGGCTGTGCAGCTTCTGCCTAGCTACCCTGAGATGTGGCAACCCACAGCCCCCTATCGCACCCCAAATGCAAACAGAGTGCACCTGGGCACATTGCTGTGCAGCTTCTGCCTAGCTACCATGACATTGGGCACCATCGCCCCATAAACACAGCACAAAAATGCACAGAGCAGTTCACCTGGGCACATTGCTGTGCATCTCTTAGCAGCTTCTGCCTAGCTACCCCAGACATGCGGCACCCACGCCCCAATAAACACAAACAAATGCAAACACAGTGCACCTGGACATTGGCTGTGCAGCTTCTGCCTAGCTACCCTGACATGTGGCACCCACGCCCCCATAATCACACACCAAAATGCACAGAGCATTCACCTGGCACATTGGCTGAGCAGCTTCTGCCTAGTACCCTGAATGTGCACCCACAGCCCCCTAATCCCACACAAAATGCAAAAACAGTGCACTGGGCACATTGGATCTGCAGCTTCTTAGCTAGCTACCTGACATGGCAACACAGCCCCTATCGCACACATATGCAAAACAACCGAACTGACAACATTGCTGTGCAGCTTCTGCCTAAGCTACACCTACATTGGCACCCACAGCCCCCCAATGCACATAAATGCAAAACAGCAACCGGGCTACAATTGGCTGACAGCTCTTGCCAGGCTTACCCTGAAGTGCAACCCACAGCCCCTTAATCGTACCACAAATGCAAACAAAGTGCACCTGGGAACATTGCTGCTGCAGCTTCTGCTAGCTACCCTGACATTGTGGCATCCACAGCCCCCTAATCGCCACACCCAAATGCAAAAACAGCGCACCGGCACATTGGTCTGGCTGCAGCTTCTGCCTAGCTACCCCTGACTATGTGGCACCCACAGCCCCCTAATCGCACACAAATGCAAAAACAGCGCCCAAGCCCTGGGCACATTGGCTGTGCAGCTTCTGCCTAGCTACCCTGACATGTGGGCATCCACAGCCCCTTAATCGCACACAAATGCAAAAAACAGTCGCACCTGGCACATTGGCTGTGCAGCTTCTGCCTAGCTACCCTGACATGTGGCACCCACAGCCCCCTAATTGCACACAAATGCAAAAACAGCACACCTGGGCACATTGGCTGAGCAGCTTCTGCCTAGCTACCCTGACATGTGGCACCCATGGCCCCCTAATCGCACACAAATGCAAAAACAGCGCACCTGGGCACATTGGCTGTTTAGCTTCTGCCTAGCTTCCCTGACATGTGGCACTCACAGCCCCCTAATCGCACAAAAATGCAAAAACAGCGCTGGCACATTGGCTGTGCAGCTTTGCCTAGCTACACCTGACATGTTGCCATCCCAACAGCCCCCTAATTGACACAATAATGCAAAAACAGCACCCTGGGCACATTCTGAGCTGTGCAAGTTATGTCTGCCTAGTACCCTGACATGTGCAACATGGCCCCTAATCGCACACAAATGCAAAAACAGCGCACCTGGGCAGCATTGCGTTTAGCTTCTCTGCCTAGCTCCCCTGACATGTTGGCACCCACAGCCCTTAATCGCACACAATGGCCAAAACAGCGCACTGGGCACACTTTGGCTTGTGCGCTTGTGCCTAGCTACCCTGACACTGTGGATCCACGCCCCTTAATCGCACACAAATGCAAAAACAGCGCACCTGGCACATGGCTGCTGCAGCTTCTGCCAGCGTACCCTGACATGTGGCACCACAGCCCCTAATTGCACACAAATGCAAAACAGCACACCTGGGCACATTGGCTTGAGCAGCTTCTGCCTAGCTACCGACATGTGGGCACCATGGCCCCTAATCGCACACAAATGCCAAACAGCGCAACACTGGGCACATTGGCTGTTATAGCTTCTGCCTAGCTTCCTGAACAATGTTGGCACTCACAGCCCCCTCATCGCACTAAAAAATGCAAACCGCCGCACCTGGGCACATTGGCTGTTTGCAGTTTTGGCCTAGCTACCCTGACATGTGCATCCACAGCCCCCTAATCCGCACACAAATGCAAAAACAGGCAAACCTTGGGCACATTGGCTGCTGCAGCTGTCTGCCTAGCTACCTGCACATGTGGCACCACACCCCTAATCGCACACAAATGCAAAAACTAGCGCACCTGGCACATTGGCTGTGCAGCTTCTCTGCTAGTACCTGACATGTGGCATCGACAGCCCCTTAATCGCACACAAAATGCAAAAAACAGCGCACCTGGGCACATGGGCTTGTGCAGCTTCTGCCTAGCTACCCTGACATGTGGCACCACAGCCCCCTAATTCACACAAATGCAAAAACAGCACACCTGGACATGGCTGAAGCAGCTTTGCGGCTACCTGAATTCTGGCACCCCATGGCCCTAATCGCACACAAAATGGCAAGAAAACAGCGCACCTGGACATAGTGCTGCTGCAGCTTCTGCCTAGTCTTTACCCTGACATGTGGCACCAACAGCCCCCTATCGCACAAAAAGTGCAAAAAACAGCGCACCTGGGCACATTGGCGCTGTGCAGCTGTTGCCCTAGCTACCCTGCAGTGTGGCACCCCACGCCGCCATAAACACACACAAATATGCACAGAGCAGTTCACTTCTAGGCACATTGGCTGAGCAGTGTTTGCCCAGCTACCCTTGACTTGGCACCCACAGCCCTGCACTGAATCGGCACA
>JAJSRW010001332.1:0-25444 GCA_022414725.1 Microglena sp. YARC
TTACTAAGATAGATATATGGATGGATATATGTAAAGTAGATAGTTAGATAGAAGATAGATAGATAAATGGATGGATATATATGAAGGTAGATAGATAGTTAGATAGATAGATGATGCGAATGTATATAAAGGTAGATAATATTAGATAGATAGATAGATGGATATAGTATAAAGGTAGATAGATAGTTAGATAGATAGATAGGATAATGTATGGATATATATAAAGGTAGATAGACAGGTAATAGATAGATAGATAGATCATAGATAGATAGATGGATGGATAATATATATAGTAGATAGATAAAGTTAGATAGATAGATAGATAGATGATTGGATATTATATAAAGGTAGATAGTTAGATAGATAGATAGATAAATGGATGGAAATATATAAAGGTAGATAGATAGATAGATAGCTGGAATGGACACATGAATGTAGCGATATATTAGACAAGTAGATACATGGATGATGGGCATGGAAAGGTAGATAGATTAAATAGATAAATAGATAGATAGATAGAAGATAGATAGATAGATAGGATAGATATAAAGAAAGACTAGACAGTAGCATGCATACATGCATGCTGATGGCATAGATGGCGTAGAGGTAGGCAGTGGAGTTGTGGTGTAATCCGGGGTGCATGAGGCGCGTTGGAGCAGTAGTGGGACATGTAGAGTAGACATCAAGTCAAGGTAAGCATAGGCGGGAGCTGTGAGATTGTGTTGTGTGAGGCCGAGGCGCATGGGTCACAATGGTGACCAAGCAGTACGCATAAGGGAGTAGGCAGTAGGGGATAGCAGTGGTGTGTTGTGCGTTGTATGTAAGCCAAAAGTTGCGGGAGGCGATAGGACACATGGGAAAGCAGTAGACATGTAGGGTTAGGCAGTAGAGGTAAGATGTAGGGGCGGGGGGGGGGTAGCAGGGTGCAATGTGTATGCCGCAAGAGTTCAATGTACACATATTTTGTTGAGGACATTTAGAGCCTTAAACGACTTTTGCCTCCAGAGTTTTAATACTCATTACTTACATGACATGACATGACATGACAACTGAAATCAACCAAGCTGTCAAGTTCGAGTTCAACAAGTTCAAGTTCAAGTTTCAACCAAGTCAAGTTCAAGTTCCAACGAAGTAAGTTCAAGTCAAGTTCGGTTCAACCAAGTTCAAGTTTCAAGTCCATAGTCAAGTTCAAGTTCAAGTTCAACCAAGTCAAGTTCAAGTCAAACCAAGTTAAGTTCAAGTTCAAGTTCAAGTCAGTCCAAGTTCCAGTTAAAGTCCAAGTCAAGTCCAAGTTCAAAGTCAAAGTTCGAGGTTCAAGTCAAGTTCAGTTCAACAGTCAAGTTACCAAGTCAAGTTCAGTTCAATTTCAAGTCCAAGTTTCAAGTTCAACCAAGTCAAGTTCAAGAAAAGTTTAAGTTCAACCAAGTCCAAGTTAAGTTCAACAAAGTCCAAGTTCAAGTCAAGTTCCAAGTCAAAAGTCCAAGTTCAAGTTCAAGTTCAACCAAGTCCAAGTCCAAGTTCAAGTTCAGCAGTTAAGTCCAAGTCAAGTCCAAGTCAAGTTCAACAAGTCAAGTTCAAGTTCACCAGCCAAGTTCAAGGTCAAGCTCCAAGTTCAAATTCAATCAGTCCAAGTCCAAGTCCAAGTTCAATTCAAGTTCAACCAAGTCCAAGTCCAAGTTCAACAAGTCCAAGTCCCAAGTCCAAGTTCAAGCCCAAAAGTTCAAGTTCCCAAGTCCAAGTTCAAGTTCAAGTTCAACCAAGTCCAAGTCCAAGTTTAAGTTCAACCAAGTCCAAGTAAAGTCCAAGTTCAGAGTTCAAGTTTAACCAAGTCCAAGTTCAAGTCCAAGTTAAAGTTCAACCAAGTCCAAGTTCAAGTCCAATTTCAACCAAGTCCAAGTCCAAAGTTAAAGTTCAACCAAGTCAAGTCCAAGTCCAAGTTCAACCAAGTCCAAGTCAAGTTCAACCAAGTCCAAGTCCAAGTTCAACCAAGTCCAAGTCCAAGTTCAAGTCCAAGTCCAAGTCCAAGTCAACGCTGATAACTGTGCGTCATGCTTCATGCAATGGAATTGATCATTGAATTGCATTTCACTGAAGCACCTGAACACCTGAACACTCACATGCATCCTGAAGCATTCTCAAATTTCACAAACAACTCACATGCACCCTGAAGCAAGCTTCTCCCCATCCTCACACTAACCGACCCTCAACCTAACCAACGTGCACCAGGGTTGTTCAGGAGGACCCCCTAGCTTGCGTCCTGAGACGCAACAAATTTGTTATAGCCTGCAACCCGAGAGACAACAAATTTTACAGCCTGCGTCCTAAGACGCAAATGATTTTACAGCCTGCGTCCTGAGAAACAAACAATTGTACTGCCTGCGTCCTGAGACACAGCAAATTTCACAATCACTCACATGCATCCTGAAGCAAGCTTCTCCTCATCCTCTTTCCACACAGACCGGAACTTAGCCAACTTGGCTGCTACATCATCACACCCTCAACCGCATCCTTGCTACGGTACTCAGCCAGTCGCTGAAGCAAAGCAGCTTGCAAGGTCAAGCCCATGGCGTGTTCCAGCCAGATTCTGAAGCGCCAGGAACCGTATTGCTGGCAGAGGGGACTGACTCAATGCACTGAGTGAAGGAATGGCGAAGGTGTCCTCGAACACCCTCCTTCTCCAACGCCAAACTGTTAACAGCGATGGATGGTGATGTGCTTTAAGCATAAAGGGATGCTAAGATGCAGTACACTACAACAGTGGGATGCTTAGGTGCAGTGCACCAAAATATGAGAATTCAAGTGATTTCTAAAGCACCAAGTGAAGGGATGGTGAAGGTGTCTCTCGAAAACCCCTCCTTCTCCAGTGCCAACTGTGAACAGGGATGGATGGTGATGGTACTTCAAGCTTGGAAGATCGACGGATGCTTACATGTAGTACACCAAAACAGTGGAATTCAAGTGATTTCTAAAGCACCAAGTGAAGGGATGGTGAAGGTGTCCTCGAAAACCCCTCCTTCTCAGTGCCAACTGTGGACAGATTAGGATGGTGATGGTACTTGATGCATGGTGGACCAAGGGATGCTTAGACGTAGGACAAAAAACAGCCAGATTTGATTGATTTCTCACACGCGAAGTGAACGGTTGGTGAAGGTGTCCTCAAACGCCCCTCCTTCCCCAACGCCAACTGTGGACAGAGATGGATGGGGATGGTGCTTTAAGCATGAAGGCTCGTGGAAAAGGGAGAGAGGGAGAGAGGGGGGGGGGGGGGGGGGGATGGGTACATACAAGGGCGTTACCCGTTCTGTAACCCAGACCAGACCAGACAGGACCCAGGACCTGGTGGGTGGGGGGTGGCCAATGGCCTCATGGGCTACCCTATTAGTATAAAATAATATAATATTGTTGCCCCCCCCCCGCCCCCCCCCCCCCCCCCCCCCCCCCCGCTAGTAAGGAAGACATTTTGTTTTTGATGGAGGGGATTCTCACCCACGGAGAAAATGTTTGTACTCGTACAGTCCAGGGGTAGCCATATAGGCTAAAGGGACTTGCCCAACCTAAAAAACAGGAAAGAAAGTTTAAGAAACAAGCACTGGTGAATAACCGACCCCCCCCCCCAAATTGTAAACGACGAGGGCTCGCAGTTGGAGCTAGCCACGCAGATAACAATTTAACATTTCTTGGCACATTTGTTATTAGATTAATCAGTATTTTCTTGGCACATTTGTTATTAGATAAATTAATCTTTCTTGGCACACTTGTTATTAAACAATTTAATATTTCTTGGCACATTTGTTATCAGATAAATTAATATTTCTTGGCACATTCATTGATACATAGATCCATGTAAAGGCTTCAAGTCAACCACCACTTTCTGACTACTCCCCATCCCCATCCGCCACCGCCTACCGCCCATTGTCCAAAAGCCACCCCCAACCCCCCATCATCCACCCCCTGACACCCACCAGTTCAGTTCCTCACATCTACCAGCGCCATCATCATGTTTTTACTCAAACCTAAATGCAAGTACATCATCCTTATCCTCCTACTTCTTGAAATCCCCCTCCCCCCCCTCTCACTTCCCGTTCCTCACCGCCCCACCGCCCATTAACCAAAAGCCAGCCCGAACCCCCACCACCCACTCACCAGCGCCATCATCATGTTCTTCCTCAAAACTGACTGCAGGAACATCATCCATATCATTCCACTTCTTGAAATCTTCCTCCGACGAAAGCAACACTTGCAGTGTAATGAGCAGGAGCGGTTGATCAAACCGCCAGGCTGTACAAGGAATGGTTCAGCATCGGGCTCCAACAGCTCCCTAATACAGACAAGAGAGATTGCAATTTTGTTGTTGTTGGGAGGTGGGGGTGGTGGGTGGGTGGGGGAATAGGATGAAGGCATGTTGTGCAGTGTAATGAGCAGGGGGCAGTTGATCAACCTGCCAGGCTGTACAAGGAATGGTTCAGCATCGGGCTCCAACAGCTCCCTAATGTGGAAAAGAGAGATAAGGATTTCTTGGGGGGTAGGATAAGAATGAGGATGACGATCCCGCCAGGCTGTTCGAGAACTGGCACAGCATCTGGCTGTAGCAAGTCTCTGAACATGAACTACAGAGATAGGAACGTTGTGGGGGGAGGGGGAGGATGCAGACATGACTAGGAGTGTAAGAGAGAGATAGGGATTTCTTGGGGGGTGGGATTGGAAAGAGGATGAGGATCCCGCCAGGTTGTTCAAGAATGGTTCAGTGCCGGGCTTCGGCAGGTTCCTAATGCGGACGGGAGAGATTGCAACTTTGTTGGGGGGGAGGGGGTGGGGGGGGTGGGGGGGGGGATGAGGATGAAGGCATGGTGTGTAACAAAGCAAACGTAACAACCTAACAAAGTGAAGATAACAACCTAACAAAGCAAACGTAACAACCTAACTAAGTAAAGATAACAACCTAACAAAGCAAACGTAACAACCTAACGAAGCAAACGTAACAACCTGACAACCTAACAAAGTAAACATAACAACCTAACAAAGCAAACGTAACAACCTAACAAAGCAAACGTAACAACCTAACAAAGCTAACGTAACAACCTAACAAAGCAAACGTAACAACCTGACAACCTAACAAAGTAAACATAACAACCTAACAAAGCAAACGTAACAACCTAACAAAGCAAACGTAACAACCTAACAAAGCTAACGTAACAACCTAACAAAGCAAACGTAACAACCTAACAAAGCAAGCATAACAACCTAACAAAGTAAACGCAACAAGCTAACAAATTAAAATTCCTGGCCCTCCTCAAACTGGATGCGAAGCAGCATAATAAATAAAAAGTTAAATTAGTAGAAATACATGTTCCGCCTTATGGCGAGGGTGGGCTTGAGAAAGAAAAAAAAACTTACCAGTGCTTGTTAAGGAATTTGATTGTTAATTTATTTGTTCATTTACATGAAGTGGGGTTGAGACAATTACAACTTACGAGTGCATGTTAAGGAATTTACAAGAAGTGCAATAATTACTCATATGTTTTTATACGTTTATATGCATACGTTTATACGTTTATATGCATACGTTTTATATGTTTATATGCATACGTTTATACGTTTATATGCATACGTTTTTATACGTTTATATGCATACGTTTATACGTTTATATGCATACGTTTTTATACGTTTATATGCATACGTTTATACGTTTATATGCATACGTTTTTATACGTTTATATGCATACGTTTATACGTTTATATGCATACGTTTTTATACGTTTATATGCATACGTTTATACGTTTATATGCATACGTTTTTATACGTGTATATGCATACGTTTATACGTTTATATGCATACGTTTTTATACGTTTATATGCATACGTTTTTATACGTTTATATGCATACGTTTTTATACGTTTATATGCATACGTTTTTATACGTTTATATGCATACGTTTATACGTTTATATGCATACGTTTTTATAAGTTTATATGCATACGTTTATACGTTTGTATGCATACGTTTTTATACGTTTATATGCATACGTTTATACGTTTATATGCATACGAGTTTATACGTTTATATGCATACGTTTATACGTTTATATGCATACGTTTTTATACGTTTATACGTTTATATGCATACGTTTTTATACGTTTATATGCATACGTTTATACGTTTATATGCATACGTTTTTATACGTTTATATGCATACGTTTATACGTTCATACGTTTATACGGCATATAAAAATGAAAATATACGTTTGCTTCCCAACCCTAGACAATTACAACTTACGAGTGCATGTTGAGGAATTCAACCCTCTTGCTGAGCGCCTTCTTTCCAACTGCCTCTTCAGAAGTCTTAAGGATATCTTCTTTCGACACAGACAGTTTTTTTGTGGGTGGGGGGGGGAAGGGGGAGGGTAAGCATGCTTCCCACGACAGAGGACCAGAGTCTTTGTTGGTGGGGGGGGGGGGGGGGGAGGGGGGGGGGGGGGGGGGAGGGTAAGCATGCTGCCCACGACAGAGGACCTGAGTCTGTGTGTGTGTGTGTGGGGGGGGGGGGGGGGTCAGCATGCTGCCCACGACAGAGGACCTGAGTTTAATTGTTCTATAATGCCATGTAACCAAACCAACCTTTATTTCTCTGCAGGTTGTGTTCTTGAACTTGACCTTGGTTACAGAGCTCCAGCCATCAATTTGGCTGCTCGCAATCTTCATCAGTAAACAAACATTTGCCAGTAAATGTTAACGTGAACAAATATGTTTTTGTCATTGCAGGTTGCATACTTGAATTGACCTTGGTTGCATAGCTCCAGCCATCAATTTGGCTGCTCGCTGTCTTCATCAGTAAACAAACATTTACCAGGGAAAATGTAAACTTGAACAACAACAAAAAAATCCATTGCAGGTTGTGTTCTCCCCCATGCTACCCTTACCTGTAGGGAACAGCAATATGACATCATACGAGTTATATAAGCCCGACTCCCCCTTCGGTCGCTCTTGGCGTTGCAGGTCGTCGTCTACCGCGATGGTAGCTTGTCCAGTTGAGGTAGGAGACCGCTCCCCACCCGCGTACGATGGGCTCCGTTAACACCACGCCCCTCCAGGCGTTATCATTACCTTTTAAGCCAGACAGTATAACTAAAAAATAAAAAATATTCAGCACTTAAAAAACATTTACCAGGACAAGTTCGATGCAGCGTCGCCTGCGACGCTAAAAAACGGTGGAGAGTGATCGCGACGGAGCAACAGGTGGCAAGGGAAGCGAGTTAGTTACGCGACCGTTGGCTGACGTGTCAGGCTTCAAGTTTTCGATCAAATAGACAAATGGGTAACCCTGGGGTCTCCCGCCCCCTTGAAGAGGGGGCTCCGCCAAAAATGTTGAGTCCAACAAATCATTTTCCCCATGGCAGGTTGTATTCTCCCCCATCCCCCCCCCCCCCCCCCCCCCCCCCCCCCCCCCCCCCCCCTGACACCCACCACTTCAGTTCCCTGCACTCCCCAGCCATCGCCCACCCCGAAATATTGACTCAAACAAATCATTTTTTCCATTGCAGGTTGTGTTGTCCCCCATCCCCCACCCCGGAAACCCACCACCTCAGTTCCCTGCACTCCCCATCCCTCACCGCCCACCGCCCATCGGCCATCGCCCACCCCGAAATGTTAACACAAAAAAACATTTATTTCCATTACAGGTTGTGTTCTCCCCCATCACCCAGCCCCCCCCCTGACACCCACCAGCTCAGTTCCCTGCACTCCCCAGCCCTCACCGCCCACCTCCCATCCCCATCACCCACCCACACAGCCACCACCCATCCCCTGACACCCACCAGCTCAATTCCCTGCACTCCCCATCCCTCACCGCCCACCTCCCATCCCCATCACCCACCCACACAGCCACCACTCATCCCCTGACACCCACCAGCTCAATTCCCTGCACTCCCCATCCCTCACCGCCCACCTCCCATCCCCATCACCCACCCACACAGCCACCACCCATCCCCTGACACCCACCAGCTCAATTCCCTGCACTCCCCATCCCTCACCGCCCACCTCCCATCCCCATCACCCACCCACACAGCCACCACCCATCCCCTGACACCCACCAGCTCAATTCCCTGCACTCCCCATCCCTCACCGCCCACCTCCCATCCCCATCACCCACCCACACAGCCACCACCCATCCCCTGACACCCACCAGCTCAATTCCCTGCACTCCCCATCCCTCACCGCCCACCTCCCATCCCCATCACCCACCCACACAGCCACCACCCATCCCCTGACACCCACCAGCTCAATTCTCTGCACTCCCCATCCCTCATTGCCCACCTCCCATCCCCATCACCCACCCACACAGCCACCACCCATCCCCTGACACCCACCAGCTCAGTTTCCTGCACTCCCCATCCCTCACCGCCCACCTCCCATCCCCATCACCCACCCACACAGCCACCACCCATCCCCTGACACCCACCAGCTCAATTCCCTGCACTCCCCATCCCTCACCGCCCACCTCCCATCCCCATCACCCACCCACACAGCCACCACCCATCCCCTGACACCCACCAGCTCAATTCCCTGCACTCCCCATCCCTCACCGCCCATCCTCATCACCCACCCACGCAGCCACCACCCACCCCCTGACACCCACCAGCTCAGTTCCCCACACTCCCCATCCCTCACAGCCCACCGCCCATCGCCCATCCCCATCACCCCCCCACCCCCACCCTCCCGACACCCCCCAGCTCAGTTCCCCGCACACTCCATCCCTCACCGCCCATCGGCCATCGCTCAACGCAAAAAAAAAATTATTTCCATTGCAGGTTGTGTTCTCCCCCATGCTACCCCTGTCTGGCTGCTACGTTCAGGTCACTCCCTCAGGGGTGCGTGGTGTACCGCCAGCAGTACAAGATGAAGCATGTTACCCCTCTCTGGCTGCTCCCTCCAGGTGACCCCCTCAGGGGTGCGTGGTGTACCGCCAGCAGTACAAGATGAAGCATGCTACCCCTGTCTGGCTGCTCCCTCCAGGTGACCCTCTCAGGGGTGTGTGGTGTACCGCCAGCAGTACAAGATGAAGCATGCTACCCCTGTCTGGCTGCTCCCTCCAGGTGACCCCCTCAGGGGTGCGTGGTGTACCGCCAGCAGTACAAGATGAAGCGTACCTCGCACAGGGGCAAAGATAAATAGACAGGTGGATAGATGGATGGATACATGGAATAGATAGGTAAATGGATGGATGGATGGATATATAGGTAGAAAGATGGATGGATAGATGGGTAGATAGATGGATGGATATATATAAAGGTAGATAGATAGTTAGATAGATAGATAGATAGATGGATGGATATATATAAAGGTAGATAGATAGATAGATGGATGGATATATATAAAGGTAGATAGATAGTTAGATAGATAGATAGATAGATAGATGGATGGATATATATAAAGGTAGATAGATAGTTAGATAGATAGATGGATGGATGTATATAAAGGTAGATAGATAGTTAGATGGATAGATAGATGTATATATATAAAGGTAGATAGATAGTTAGATAGATAGTTAGATAGATGGATGGATATATGTGAAGGTAGATAGATAGATAGATAGATAGATAGATGGATATATATAAAGGTAGATAGATAGTTAGATAGATAGATAGATAGATGGATGGATATATGTAAAGGTAGATAGTTAGATAGATAGATAGATAGATAAATGGATGGATATATATGAAGGTAGATAGATAGTTAGATAGATAGATGGATGGATGTATATAAAGGTAGATAGATAGTTAGATAGATAGATAGATGGATATATATAAAGGTAGATAGATAGTTAGATAGATAGATAGATAGATGTATGGATATATATAAAGGTAGATAGACAGATAGATAGATAGATAGATAGATAGATAGATAGATGGATGGATATATAGATAGATAGATAGATATAAAGAAAGATAGACAGGTAGATGCATACATGGATGGATGGATAGATGGCGTAGAGGTAGGCAGTGGAGTGTGTGTGTAATCCGGGGTGCATGAGGCGCGTGGGAGCAGTAGTGGACATGTAGAGGTAGACATATAGGTCAAGGGTAAGCAGTAGGGGTGGGCTGTTGAGATTGTGTGTGTGTAGGCCGAGGCGCATGGGTCACATGGGGACAGCAGTACGCATGAAGGGGTAGGCAGTAGGGGATAGGCAGTGGTGTGTGTGTGCGTGTGTGTAAGCCAAAGTGCGTGAGGCGCATAGGACACATGGGGAAAGCAGTAGACATGTAGGGGTAGGCAGTAGATGGTAAGATGTAGGGGGGGGGGGGGGGGGGGGGGGTAGCAGGGTGCATGTGTATGCCCGCAAGTAGTTCAATGTACACATATTTTGTTGGAAGGACATTTAGAGCCTTAACGACTTTTGCCTCCAGATTTTAATACTCATTACTTACATGACATGACATGACATGACAACTGAAATCGTGATAGTGACATTACTTGACATGACAACTGAAATCGTGATAGTGATACAATGAACTGTCAACTTCAAGTTAGGGAACTGGTTGGAAGCTGGTTAAGTTAGGAAACTGGTGTAGGCCGGGGCCCATTGGGCGCATGTGGACAGCAGTCCACATGGAGGGGTAGGCAGTAGGGGATAGGCAGTGGTGTGTGTGCGTGTTGGTGTAAGCCAAAGCGAGTGAGGCGCATGGGACTCATGGGGATAGCAGTAGACATGAAAGGGTATGCAGTTGGGATTGTGTGTGAGTGTAGGCCATGGCGCATGCGGCACATGTGGACAGCAGTTCACAGTAAGGGGTAGGCAGTAGGGGATATGCAGTGGTGTGTGTGGGTGTGTGGGTGTAAGCCAAAGCGAGTGAGGCGTATGAGACACATGGGAAGAGCAGTAGACATGTAGAGGTAGGCAGTAGGGGGTAGGTAGTAGGGTTGCGTGTGGGTGTCACCCAATCCTGGCAATTTTCATTTTGGGAGAAGCATTAGCTCTATGCAAAAAAAGGTAGGGGCGGAGAGAGAGAGAGAGAGAGAGAGAGAGAGAGAGAGAGAGAGAGAGAGAGAGAGAGAGAGAGAGAGGGTTTGTTACATAAACTCAGCAAATCACTGCTGAGACTGGACAGCAGCACAGCCTGCCGACCATCCAATTTTATAACACAGAAGCAAGGGGCGGAGACCAGGCCAGCCCTCCATCCACCAAAAGTGATTACCCCAGATTTTGATTGGAGTGGATGTATGGAGCTCTGGCTCTATGGTATAGTATTATCCAGCATCAGACGGGTCTGTGGTTCGAGCCCTGGCCAGGTTTACAAATTTCAGATTTGCCGCCTTGGAAGAGGTGGAGACCTCCCCATGCTGTCGCGCAGTAATCCAAGCTCGGGCGCAGTTGCGGTTTGCGAAACTAAATAAACCCAACATAGTAGGGGTAGTGGTGAATGTTCGTTTGGTCGTGGGTTGGTATCTCTCACCAACCCTAAGTGCGCCTACTTTGCATATTGTAGGAGTGGCACCACCATTCGAACTGAATCCTCCGTGTCGCTGGTTTGTGTCGGGAGACCCACCTCCTGGGGTGAAAGTCCTTTCACAACTAAAAAAAAAAATAGTAGCCATTCTCCAGTATGCCCGGTACGTGCAACCTGGAGGGTTCCTTCAATATCACGTCCAGTTGCAGCTCGTACTCATTTTCGAGGGGAGTGGGTGATATGGACCCCTTATATTTCAGCATCACAATGCAGCTTCTGTCATCCATTTGCTTTGTGGGTGATTTTTCTTTTTGTTTCAAGCACAAAGTCTCATACACCCTCGCGGTGTCAAGTAGACTTGAACATGTAACGTAATGTAGTCAAATTCTGACCATTTTCATTTTGGGCTCAGTCTAAGCTCGATGAGAAATGGAAGATAGGGGCAGAGGCCCGGTGCATGTAGGAGAGCTTGGCTGCATAATTTTTGTTCTCCTCTGTCTGTTGCTCAGTTAGTTGGGAGTCTCTATTCCCATTCCCGCTCACTTCGAATCTGCACCGAAACATGTGCACTATAAATCCCTGTTTTTCGTGGTTCTCGCACGGGGGGTAATTGTCCGCTACAATGTGCAGACGGCTAGACGCCAAACCTGGCGTATAGAACCTTGTAACAATTATTCTTGGGAGTAATTCAGATAGAGTAGGGGTAGATTAGGGCCCTTTAGACTATGTGGCCTACCCCTGGACTGTAACAACATACAACAGGGGCACCGCCAAATCCAGGTATACAGGTGCAGGCCAAACTTGATTATAGTCAAAAACAGGTATACAGCCAATGTTAGGGCACTGCAATACAATGCAGTACACATTGAAGGAAGAGCCCTCATAGCGGTTATTTTAGATTTGTGGTATTATTTCAGCAGAATTACTGTATGCTTAACAGTTGTTGGGCGCTCATGCACTCCTCCAGGTAAAATTACATTATTACAATGGCCTCTTATCCTGGCAGTGGAAATATCACCGCCCCCGGGGGAACGGACTCCGAACACCTGCTGTCTTCCGGTAGTGAGATTCGAACGTCTCCCGATTAGCTCCTTCCTGTCCCTCTGTGCTGGCTGGTCGTGTCCACCTAATGACACTGCATAGCCTATTATCAGTCTGACAGTAGTGGTAGAGCGGTCGTTAAATATGGTGGCCCCTTGTAATCTTTCTAAATATGGTTACCACAGCCGGAGGTCCTCGGTTCGATTATGCACTGACATGTTCCCTCGAAATCCCTGGTTTCCGTGGTTATCGCACGGGGGGTATTGTTAAGTGCAATGTGCAGACGGTTAGACGCCACATTTGGCGTATAGAACCTTGTACAAAGAAAAAAATAGCAGCCTGAAGACTCACAGGATATTATTTAATCACATACCCGGGATATTATGTACGCCTATACGCAGTAATGTCCTTAACTTCACGTCCTGAGAGTGGCGCATTACTCGGATGTAACAATTTCAATTTCTATGTACGCCTAGGCCTACGGTGACTATAGCTAGCTCCGGCTTACGCTGTGCTGTCCTTAACATCACGTCCTGTGAGTAACTGTATTACACGGATGTGACAATTTCAATTTCAATTTACGTCTAGGCCTAGGGATCAATATCTGAGAATGCGATTTTGAATGTGTTAAAAAATGTAACCGCTCAAATATTGTGTTGCACTGCCAGCAAGTAAATGTGGCCCTGCTGGCAGCGTTTAGATTTTGACTGCCTGTCTGTCCTTCCGCCCCCCTTAGATGACACCATACACCTCCTAACTCTCTTCTTAACACCTGCAAATTAAATATGCTCTCTTCCTGCGGATATTTGGTTTATCCCAAGGGGGCCAGGGCGTCGATGGCCTCAAAAATAGCTTCTTGTTCGGTCACACTGAGGGTCAACGCTGACAGCTGTGCAACGTCCGCTTCGGTGCTCCTGTGTAAAGCAGACAAGACGAGTTGGTTCATTGGTTCACTAGGTGGGTGGATGGGTGGTTAGGTGGGTGGGTGGGACAAAGACGGCAAGCAGCCTTCAAGACCGGAGCCATGTAACCAAGTTTAGGTTCAAGTTCAAGTTCAACCAAGTCCAAGTTCAAGTCCAAGTTCAAGTTCAACCAAGTCCAAGCTCAAGCTCAAGTCCAAGTTCAAGTCCAAGTTCAACCAAGTCCAAGTTCAAGTCCAAGTTCAAGTTCAACCAAGTCCAAGTTCAAGTTCAAGTTCAACCAAGTCCAAGTTCAAGTTCAACCAAGTCCAAGTTCAAGTTCAACCAAGTCCAAGTTCAAGTCCAAGTTCGAGTTCAACCAAGTTCAAGTTCAAGTCCAAGTCCAAGTTCAAGTTCAAGTTCAACCAAGTCCAAGTTCAAGTTCAACCAAGTTCAAGTTCAAGTTCAAGTTCAATCAAGTCCAAGTCCAAGTTCAAGTCCAAGTCCAAGTCCAAGTTCAAGTCAAAGTTCAAGTTCAAGTCAAAGTTCAAGTTCAACCAAGTCCAAGTTCAAGTCCAATTTCAAGTCCAAGTTCAAGTTCAACCAAGTCCAAGTTCAAGAAAAAGTTTAAGTTCAACCAAGTCCAAGTTCAAGTTCAACAAAGTCCAAGTTCAAGTCCAAGTTCAAGTCCAAGTCCAAGTCCAAGTTCAAGTTCAAGTTCAACCAAGTCCAAGTCCAAGTTCAAGTTCAACCAAGTCCAAGTTCAAGTTCAACCAAGTCCAAGTTCAAGTCCAAGTCCAAGTTCAAGTTCAACCAAGTCCAAGTCCAAGTTCAAATTCAATCAAGTCCAAGTCCAAGTCCAAGTTCAAGTTCAAGTTCAACCAAGTCCAAGTCCAAGTTCAACCAAGTCCAAGTCCAAGTCCAAGTTCAAGCCCAAGTTCAAGTTCAACCAAGTCCAAGTTCAAGTTCAAGTTCAACCAAGTCCAAGTCCAAGTTTAAGTTCAACCAAGTCCAAGTTAAAGTCCAAGTTCAAGTTCAAGTTTAACCAAGTCCAAGTTCAAGTCCAAGTTAAAGTTCAACCAAGTCCAAGTTCAAGTCCAATTTCAACCAAGTCCAAGTCCAAGTTAAAGTTCAACCAAGTCCAAGTCCAAGTCCAAGTTCAACCAAGTCCAAGTCCAAGTTCAACCAAGTCCAAGTCCAAGTTCAACCAAGTCCAAGTCCAAGTTCAAGTCCAAGTCCAAGTCCAAGTCAACGCTGATAACTGTGCGTCATGCTTCATGCAATGGATTGATCATTGAATTGCATTTCACTGAAGCACCTGAACACCTGAACACTCACATGCATCCTGAAGCATTCTCAAATTTCACAAACACTCACATGCACCCTGAAGCAAGCTTCTCCCCATCCTCACACTAACCGACCCTCAACCTAACCAACGTGCACCAGGGTTGTTCAGGAGGACCCCTAGCTTTGCGTCCTGAGACGCAACAAATTTGTATAGCCTGCAACCCGAGAGACAACAAATTTTACAGCCTGCGTCCTAAGACGCAAATGATTTTACAGCCTGCGTCCTGAGAAACAAACAATTGTACTGCCTGCGTCCTGAGACACAGCAAATTTCACAATCACTCACATGCATCCTGAAGCAAGCTTCTCCTCATCCTCTTTCCACACAGACCGGAACTTAGCCAACTTGGCTGCTACATCATCACACCCCTCAACCGCATCCTTGCTACGGTACTCAGCCAGTCGCTGAAGCAAAGCAGCTTGCAAGGTCAAGCCCATGGCCGTGTTCCAGCCAGATTCTGAAGCGCCAGGAACCGTATTGCTGGCAGAGGGGGACTGACTCAATGCACTGAGTGAAGGAATGGCGAAGGTGTCCTCGAACACCCCTCCTTCTCCAACGCCAACTGTTAACAGCGATGGATGGTGATGGTGCTTTAAGCATAAAGGGATGCTAAGATGCAGTACACTACAACAGTGGGATGCTTAGGTGCAGTGCACCAAAATATGAGAATTCAAGTGATTTCTAAAGCACCAAGTGAAGGGATGGTGAAGGTGTCCTCGAAAACCCCTCCTTCTCCAGTGCCAACTGTGAACAGGGATGGATGGTGATGGTACTTCAAGCTTGGAAGATCGACGGATGCTTACATGTAGTACACCAAAACAGTGGAATTCAAGTGATTTCTAAAGCACCAAGTGAAGGGATGGTGAAGGTGTCCTCGAAAACCCCTCCTTCTCCAGTGCCAACTGTGGACAGATTAGGATGGTGATGGTACTTGATGCATGGTGGACCAAGGGATGCTTAGACGTAGGACACCAAAACAGCCAGATTTGAGTGATTTCTCACACGCGAAGTGAACGGTTGGTGAAGGTGTCCTCAAACGCCCCTCCTTCCCCAACGCCAACTGTGGACAGAGATGGATGGGGATGGTGCTTTAAGCATGAAGGCTCGTGGAAAAGGGAGAGAGGGAGAGAGGGGGGGGGGGGGGGGGGGGGGGGGGGATGGGTACATACAAGGGCGTTACCCGTTCTGTAACCCAGACCAGACCAGACCAGGACCCAGGACCTGGGTGGGTGGGGGGTGGCCAATGGCCTCATGGGCTACCCTATTAGTATAAAATAATATAATATTGTTGCCCCCCCCCCCCCCCCCCCCCCCCCGCGCTAGTAAGGAAGACATTTTGTTTTTGATGGAGGGGATTCTCACCCACGGAGAAAATGTTTGTACTCGTACAGTCCAGGGGTAGCCATATAGGCTAAAGGGACTTGCCCAACCTAAAAAACAGGAAAGAAAGTTTAAGAAACAAGCACTGGTGAATAACCGACCCCCCCCCCAAATTGTAAACGACGAGGGCTCGCAGTTGGAGCTAGCCACGCAGATAACAATTTAACATTTCTTGGCACATTTGTTATTAGATTAATCAATATTTCTTGGCACATTTGTTATTAGATAAATTAATCTTTCTTGGCACACTTGTTATTAAACAATTTAATATTTCTTGGCACATTTGTTATCAGATAAATTAATATTTCTTGGCACATTCATTGATACATAGATCCATGTAAAGGCTTCAAGTCAACCACCACTTTCTGACTACTCCCCATCCCCATCCGCCACCGCCTACCGCCCATTGTCCAAAAGCCACCCCCAACCCCCCATCATCCACCCCCTGACACCCACCAGTTCAGTTCCTCACATCTACCAGCGCCATCATCATGTTTTTACTCAAACCTAAATGCAAGTACATCATCCTTATCCTCCTACTTCTTGAAATCCCCCCTCCCCCCCTCTCACTTCCCGTTCCTCACCGCCCACCGCCCATTAACCAAAAGCCAGCCCCGAACCCCCACCACCCACTCACCAGCGCCATCATCATGTTCTTCCTCAAAACTGACTGCAGGAACATCATCCATATCATTCCACTTCTTGAAATCTTCCTCCGACGAAAGCAACACTTGCAGTGTAATGAGCAGGGAGCGGTTGATCAAACCGCCAGGCTGTACAAGGAATGGTTCAGCATCGGGCTCCAACAGCTCCCTAATACAGACAAGAGAGATTGCAATTTTGTTGTTGTTGGGAGGTGGGGGTGGGTGGGTGGGTGGGGGAATAGGATGAAGGCATGTTGTGCAGTGTAATGAGCAGGGGGCAGTTGATCAACCTGCCAGGCTGTACAAGGAATGGTTCAGCATCGGGCTCCAACAGCTCCCTAATGTGGAAAAGAGAGATAAGGATTTCTTGGGGGGTAGGATAAGAATGAGGATGACGATCCCGCCAGGCTGTTCGAGAACTGGCACAGCATCTGGCTGTAGCAAGTCTCTGAACATGAACTACAGAGATAGGAACGTTGTGGGGGGAGGGGGAGGATGCAGACATGACTAGGAGTGTAAGAGAGAGATAGGGATTTCTTGGGGGGGTGGGATTGGAAAGAGGATGAGGATCCCGCCAGGTTGTTCAAGAATGGTTCAGTGCCGGGCTTCGGCAGGTTCCTAATGCGGACGGGAGAGATTGCAACTTTGTTGGGGGGGAGGGGGTGGGGGGGTGGGGGGGGGGAGGATGAGGATGAAGGCATGGTGTGTAACAAAGCAAACGTAACAACCTAACAAAGTGAAGATAACAACCTAACAAAGCAAACGTAACAACCTAACTAAGTAAAGATAACAACCTAACAAAGCAAACGTAACAACCTAACGAAGCAAACGTAACAACCTGACAACCTAACAAAGTAAACATAACAACCTAACAAAGCAAACGTAACAACCTAACAAAGCAAACGTAACAACCTAACAAAGCTAACGTAACAACCTAACAAAGCAAACGTAACAACCTGACAACCTAACAAAGTAAACATAACAACCTAACAAAGCAAACGTAACAACCTAACAAAGCAAACGTAACAACCTAACAAAGCTAACGTAACAACCTAACAAAGCAAACGTAACAACCTAACAAAGCAAGCATAACAACCTAACAAAGTAAACGCAACAAGCTAACAAATTAAAATTCCTGGCCCTCCTCAAACTGGATGCGAAGCAGCATAATAAATAAAAAGTTAAATTAGTAGAAATACATGTTCCGCCTTATGGCGAGGGGTGGGCTTGAGAAAGAAAAAAAAACTTACCAGTGCTTGTTAAGGAATTTGATTGTTAATTTATTTGTTCATTTACATGAAGTGGGGTTGAGACAATTACAACTTACGAGTGCATGTTAAGGAATTTACAAGAAGTGCAATAATTACTCATATGTTTTTATACGTTTATATGCATACGTTTATACGTTTATATGCATACGTTTTATATGTTTATATGCATACGTTTATACGTTTATATGCATACGTTTTTATACGTTTATATGCATACGTTTATACGTTTATATGCATACGTTTTTATACGTTTATATGCATACGTTTATACGTTTATATGCATACGTTTTTATACGTTTATATGCATACGTTTATACGTTTATATGCATACGTTTTTATACGTTTATATGCATACGTTTATACGTTTATATGCATACGTTTTTATACGTGTATATGCATACGTTTATACGTTTATATGCATACGTTTTTATACGTTTATATGCATACGTTTTTATACGTTTATAAGCATACGTTTTTATACGTTTATATGCATACGTTTTTATACGTTTATATGCATACGTTTTTATACGTTTATATGCATACGTTTATACGTTTATATGCATACGTTTTTATACGTTTATATGCATACGTTTATACGTTTATATGCATACGTTTTTATACGTTTATATGCATACGTTTATACGTTTATATGCATACGTTTATACGTTTATACGTTTATACGTTTATACGTTATACGTTTATACGGCATATAAAAATGAAAATATACGTTTGCTTCCCAACCCTAGACAATTACAACTTACGAGTGCATGTTGAGGAATTCAACCCTCTTGCTGAGCGCCTTCTTTCCAACTGCCTCTTCAGAAGTCTTAAGGATATCTTCTTTCGACACAGACAGTTTTTTTTGTGGGTGGGGGGGGGAAGGGGGAGGGTAAGCATGCTTCCCACGACAGAGGACCAGAGTCTTTGTTGGTGGGGGGGGGGGGGGGGGGGGGGGGAGGGGGGGGGGGGAGGGGGGGGAGGGGGGGGGAGGGTAAGCATGCTGCCCACGACAGAGGACCTGAGTCTGTGTGTGTGTGTGTGGGGGGGGGGGGGGGTCAGCATGCTGCCCACGACAGAGGACCTGAGTTTAATTGTTCTATAATGCCATGTAACCAAACCAACCTTTATTTCTCTGCAGGTTGTGTTCTTGAACTTGACCTTGGTTACAGAGCTCCAGCCATCAATTTGGCTGCTCGCAATCTTCATCAGTAAACAAACATTTGCCAGTAAATGTTAACGTGAACAAATATGTTTTTGTCATTGCAGGTTGCATACTTGAATTGACCTTGGTTGCATAGCTCCAGCCATCAATTTGGCTGCTCGCTGTCTTCATCAGTAAACAAACATTTACCAGGGAAAATGTAAACTTGAACAACAACAAAAAAATCCATTGCAGGTTGTGTTCTCCCCATGCTACCCTTACCTGTAGGGAACAGCAATATGACATCATACGAGTTATATAAGCCCGACTCCCCCTTCGGTCGCTCTTGGCGTTGCAGGTCGTCGTCTACCGCGATGGTAGCTTGTCCAGTTGAGGTAGGAGACCGCTCCCCACCCGCGTACGATGGGCTCCGTTAACACCACGCCCCTCCAGGCGTTATCATTACCTTTTAAGCCAGACAGTATAACTAAAAAATAAAAAATATTCAGCACTTAAAAAACATTTACCAGGACAAGTTCGATGCAGCGTCGCCTGCGACGCTAAAAAACGGTGGAGAGTGATCGCGACGGAGCAACAGGTGGCAAGGGAAGCGAGTTAGTTACGCGACCGTTGGCTGACGTGTCAGGCTTCAAGTTTTCGATCAAATAGACAAATGGGTAACCCTGGGGTCTCCCGCCCCCTTGAAGAGGGGGCTCCGCCAAAATGTTGAGTCCAACAAATCATTTTCCCCATGGCAGGTTGTATTCTCCCCCATCCCCCCCCCCCCCCCCCCCTGACACCCACCACTTCAGTTCCCTGCACTCCCCAGCCATCGCCCACCCCGAAATATTGACTCAAACAAATCATTTTTTCCATTGCAGGTTGTGTTGTCCCCCATCCCCCACCCCGGAAACCCACCACCTCAGTTCCCTGCACTCCCCATCCCTCACCGCCCACCGCCCATCGGCCATCGCCCACCCCGAAATGTTAACACAAAAAAACATTTATTTCCATTACAGGTTGTGTTCTCCCCCATCACCCAGCCCCCCCCCTGACACCCACCAGCTCAGTTCCCTGCACTCCCCAGCCTCACCGCCCACCTCCATCCCCATCACCCACCCACACAGCCACCACCATCCCCTGACACCCACCAGCTCAATTCCCTGCACTCCCCATCCCTCACCGCCCACCTCCCATCCCCATCACCCACCCACACAGCCACCACTCATCCCTGACACCCACCAGCTCAATTCCCTGCACTCCCCATCCCTCACCGCCCACCTCCCATCCCCATCACCCACCCACACAGCCACCACCCATCCCCTGACACCCACCAGCTCAATTCCCTGCACTCCCCATCCCTCACCGCCCACCTCCCATCCCCATCACCCACCCACACAGCCACCACCCATCCCCTGACACCCACCAGCTCAATTCCCTGCACTCCCCATCCCTCACCGCCCACCTCCCATCCCCATCACCCACCCACACAGCCACCACCCATCCCCTGACACCCACCAGCTCAATTCCCTGCACTCCCCATCCCTCACCGCCCACCTCCCATCCCCATCACCCACCCACACAGCCACCACCATCCCTGACACCCACCAGCTCAATTCTCTGCACTCCCCATCCCTCATTGCCCACCTCCCATCCCCATCACCCACCCACACAGCCACCACCCATCCCCTGACACCCACCAGCTCAGTTCCTGCACTCCCATCCCTCACCGCCCACCTCCCATCCCCATCACCCACCCACACAGCCACCACCCATCCCCTGACACCCCACCAGCTCAATTCCCTGCACTCCCCATCCCTCACCGCCCACCTCCCATCCCCATCACCCACCCACACAGCCACCACCCATCCCCTGACACCCACCAGCTCAATTCCCTGCACTCCCCATCCCTCACCGCCCATCCTCATCACCCACCCACGCAGCCACCACCCACCCCCTGACACCCACCAGCTCAGTTCCCCACACTCCCCATCCCTCACAGCCCACCGCCCATCGCCCATCCCATCACCCCCCCACCCCCACCCTCCCGACACCCCCCAGCTCAGTTCCCCGCACACTCCATCCCTCACCGCCCATCGGCCATCGCTCAACGCAAAAAAAAAATTATTTCCATTGCAGGTTGTGTTCTCCCCCATGCTACCCCTGTCTGGCTGCTACGTTCAGGTCACTCCCTCAGGGGTGCGTGTGTACCGCCAGCAGTACAAGATGAAGCATGTTACCCCTCTCTGGCTGCTCCCTCCAGGTGACCCCCTCAGGGGTGCGTGGTGTACCGCCAGCAGTACAAAGATGAAGCATGCTACCCCTGTCTGGCTGCTCCCTCCAGGTGACCCTCTCAGGGGTGTGTGGTGTACCGCCAGCAGTACAAGATGAAGCATGCTACCCCTGTCTGGCTGCTCCCTCCAGGTGACCCCCTCAGGGGTGCGTGGTGTACCGCCAGCAGTACAAGATGAAGCGTACCTCGCACAGGGGCAAAGATAAATAGACAGGTGGATAGATGGATGGATACATGGAATAGATAGGTAAATGGATGGATGGATGGATATATAGGTAGAAAGATGGATGGATAGATGGGTAGATAGATGGATGGATATATATAAAGGTAGATAGATAGTTAGATAGATAGATAGATGGATGGATATATATAAAGGTAGATAGATAGATAGATGGATGGATATATATAAAGGTAGATAGATAGTTAGATAGATAGATAGATAGATAGATGGATGGATATATATAAAGGTAGATAGATAGTTAGATAGATAGATGGATGGATGTATATAAAGGTAGATAGATAGTTAGATGGATAGATAGATGTATATATATAAAGGTAGATAGATAGTTAGATAGATAGTTAGATAGATGGATGGATATATGTGAAGGTAGATAGATAGATAGATAGATAGATAGATGGATATATATAAATAAAGGTAGATAGATAGTTAGATAGATAGATAGATAGATGGATGGATATATGTAAAGGTAGATAGTTAGATAGATAGATAGATAGATAAATGGATGGATATATATGAAGGTAGATAGATAGTTAGATAGATAGATGGATGGATGTATATAAAGGTAGATAGATAGTTAGATAGATAGATAGATGGATATATATAAAGGTAGATAGATAGTTAGATAGATAGATAGATAGATTGTATGGATATATATAAAGGTAGATAGACAAGATAGATAGATAGATAGATAGATAGATAGATAGATGGATGGATATATAGATAGATAGATAGATATAAAGAAAGATAGACAGGTAGATGCATACATGGATGGATGGATAGATGGCGTAGAAGGTAGGCAGTGGAGTGTGTGTGTAATCCGGGGTGCATGAGGCGCGTGGGAGCAGTAGTGGACATGTAGAGGTAGACATATAGGTCAAGGTAAGCAGTAGGGGTGGGGCTGTTGACGATTGTGTGTGTGTAGGCCGAGGCGCATGGTCACATGGGGACAAGCAGTACGCCGATGAAGGGGTAGGCAGTAGGGATAGGCAGTGGTGTGTGTGTTGGCGTGTGTGTAAGCCAAAGTGCGTGAGGCGCATAGACACTATGGGGAAAGCAAGTAACATGTAGGGTAGACCTAGTAGATGGTTTAAGACTGTAGGGCGGGGTGGCGGGGGGGTAGCAGGGTGCATGTGTATTGCCCGCAAAGTAGTTCAATTACACATATTTTGTTGGAAGACATTTAGAGCCTTAAGACTTTTGCCTCCAGATTTTAATACTCATTACTTCATGACAAATGACATGACATGACACTGAATCGTGATAGTACATTACTTGAATGACAACTGAAATCGTGATAGTGATACAATGAACTGTCAACTTCAATTAGGGAACTGGTTGGAAGCTGGTTAAGTTTAGGAAACTTGGTGTTAGGCCGGGGCCCATTGGCGCATGTGGACAGCAGTCCACATGGAGGGTAGGCAGTTAGGGGATAGGCATGGTGTGTGTGCCGTGTTGGTGTAAGCCAAAGCGAGTGAGGCGCATGGGACTCATGGGATAGCAGTAGACATGAAAGGGATGCAGTTGATTGTGTGTGAGTGTAGGCCATGGCGCATGCGGCACATGTGGACAGCCAGTTCACCAGTTAAGGGTAGGCAGTAGGGATATGCCGTGTGTTGTGTCTGGTTGGTTTTTGTGTAAGCCAAAAGCGATGAGGCTAATGAGACAACCATTTTTTTTTTGGAAAGCGAGTAGACATGTAGAGGTAGCAGTAGGGTAGGTATAGGTTGTCGTCGTGGGTGTCACCCAACTCCTGGCAATTTTTCATTTGGGAGAAGCATTAGCTTCTATGCCAAAAAAAGGCTAGGGGCTCGGAGAGAGAGAGACGAGAGAGAGAGAAAGAGATGAGAGAGAGAGAGAGAAGAGAGAGAGAGAGAGGTTTGTTACATAAACTGCAGCAAATCACTGCTGAGACTGGACAGCAGCACAGCCTTGCCGACCAATCCAAATTTTATAAACACAGAAGCAAGGGGCGGAGAGAACCAGGCCAGCCCTCCATCCACCAAAATGATTACCCCCAGATTTTGATTTGGAGTGATGTTGGAGCTCTGGGCTCTATTATAGTTTTATCCAGCATCAGACGGGTCTGTGTTTCGAGCCCTGGCCAGGTTTACAAATTTCAGATTTGCCCGCCTTGGAAAAGTGAGACCTCCCCATGGCTTGTCGCGCAGTAATCCAAGCTCGGGCGCAGTTTGCGGTTTGCTCGAAACTAATAAAACCCAACATAGTAGGGGTAGTCGTTGAAGTTCTTGGTCGTGGTATTGATATCTCTCACCAACCCTAAGTGCGCCCTTACTTTGCATATTGTAGGAGTGCCACCACCATTCGAACTTGAATCCTCCGTGTCGCTGGTTTGGTGTCGGAGACCACCCTTCCGGTGAAAGTCCTTTCACAACTAAAAAAAAAAAAATACCGTAGCCATTCTTCCAGTATGCCCGTAACGTTGCAACCTGGAGAGGTTCCTTCAATACTCACGTCCAGTTGCAGCTCGTACTCATTTCGAGGGATGCGGTGATATGGACCCCTTATATTCAGCATTCACAAGCAGCTTCTGTCAATCCATTTGCTTTGTGGGTGATTTTTCTTTTTTCAAGCACCCAAAGGTCTCATACACCCTCGCGGTGCAAGTAAGACTTGAACACTTGTAACTAATGTAGTCAAATTCTGACCATTTTCCATTTTGGGCTCAGTCTAATCTCGATGAGAAATGGAAGATAGGGTCAGAGGCCCGGATGCATGGTAGAAGAGCTGGGCTGGCATTAATTTTTGTTTCCTCTGTCTGTTGCTCAGTTAGTTGGGAGTCTCTTTCCCATTTCCCGCTCCACTTCGAATCTGCACCCGAAACATGTTGCAACTATAAATTCCCTGTTTTCGTGGTTCTCGCACGGGGTAATTGTCCGCCTACAATTGTGCAGACGGCTAGACGCCAAAACCTGGCGTATAGAAACCTTGCTAACAATTATTCTGGGAAAATTCAGATAGATAGGGGTTAAGATAGGCCCTTTTAGGACTAGTGTGGCCTACCCCTGGACTTGTAACAACATTACAACAGGGGGCACCGCCCAAATCCAGGTATACAAGCGTGCAGGCCAAAACTTATTATAGTCAAAAAACAGGTATACAGCCAATTAGGGCACTGCAATACAATGCAGTACACATTGAGAAGAGCCCTCATAGCGGTTATTTTAGATTTGTCGGTATTATTCAGCAAATTAACTGTATGCTTAACAGTTGTTGGGCCGCTCATAAGCACTCCTCCAGGTAAAAAATTACATTATTTACAATGACCTCTTATCCTGGCATGGAAAAATATTCAACCGCCCCCGGGGGAACCGGACTCCGAACCACCTGCGTCTTTCCAGGTAGTGAGATTCGAAACGTAATCTCACCGATTAGCTCCGTTCCTTCCCTCTGTGCTGGCTGGTCGTGTCCACTATGACACTGCATAGCCATTATCAGTCTACAGTAGTGGTAGAGCCGGTCCGTTAAATATGGTGGCCCCTTGTAATCTTTCTAAATATGGTTACCACAGCAACGGAGGCCTCGTTCGATTATGCACTGAAATGTTCCCTCGAATCCCTGGTTTTCCGGTTATCGCACGGGGGTATGTTAAGTCCACAGGTGCAAGACGGTTAGAACGCCACATTTGGCGTATAAACCTTGTACAAAGAAAAAAAATAGCAGCCGAAGACTCACAGATATTATTTAATTCACCATACCGGGGATATTATGTACGATCTCTCTC
>JAJSRW010001144.1:0-40000 GCA_022414725.1 Microglena sp. YARC
ACACACTGCTATTACGGGTGCCCACTCGGCTGCAGTGGTTAGGGCAGGCTAACCTGGATCGCAGGGCAGTTATGGTAGGGGGCAGTTGTGGTGGCTGGAGCGGTGGTAGCTTCAGTGACGCAGCTCGCCAGCACGCCTTGGGTGTAACCGGCGTTGTGATGATTGTGCACAAAGTTCCTAATGAATTTACCGTACCGCGGAGGTTGTAATAATAGAATACTACTAGTCGGCCCATGCATGGATCAGACAGTGAGTCAGAAAAGCTGAATTCCGACATGTCCCGCTCGCGGTACCCGCGGACCCCCCTTCAGGATTTCCCCTAGTGTGTCAATGCAAGAAGCCTGCTCGAGGACCATGCGCGGATTCTTTTGAGGACCCGGTTAATAGTGCAATGAGGTTGCGAAAACCGCCGACACAATGCGGCTTCAATCAATAGAAGAGAAGTGTTCCGATGAGACTCGAAAAACTAGTGTAAAGAACGCAAAATACATACAGATTACAGCCATACAAACTCGAATCCCTCTCTATCGAACTGCGACTCATTCGATGCGCCGAACGGAAAACCAGAATTCGCCCACCCGTACAGACAGTTTTAGGATAAATCAGAATTAGATTTTGTTAGATGTACATCGGATTTGTGTTTAGATACGCGTCGGTATCACACCGTGCTTCGACACCCGACGTGGTGAGAATGACCTTTTAAAAATTTGGGTATAAATCCCTGGTTCCTCGTACATCTACTTGGTTGCTCTTTGGGCTGCCTCTATAATTACGCTGACCTGCTTTTCCTCCAATGTCAACACCTGCATACGCTCCTCTCCGTCGGCTGCAACACACAAGAGAAAGTCCTTCCCTCCTGAGAAGACTGTTTCTGTTTTTTTCCCCTGTGTGAGCGTCTTGTATTTACCTTCCCCCTGTAGAAGAGGCCAGAAACTTTTGAACATGTCCTCGGAACTGCCGTGTCCTCCTTTAGTTCGATTTTCTTGACGTATCCAATGTAGCAATAGAGGCTGTTTTTTACTAGTTGGGAAGTTGTCAGGCTTCTTCTTTTTGTCCTCACAAAGACCGATACAAGATCTCACCCGGCTTGGGGTACCTCCTCAGCCTCCTCCTCCTCAGCCTTCTCCTCAAGCCTCCTCCTCAACCTCCTCCTCAGTTGGGTGCAGCCCTCAGTGATGTGCTAGGATGGATAATGGGCTGGGCTGTGTGTTGCGTTGGGTCCAGTGTGGGTTGGGTTGGCGTCGGTGGGATTGGTATGAAATGTTGTTCTGCACACACATACCCATCCAAAGATTCTCGAGTGAAGAACAGCACCCGCGCCCGATATGGCTGAGGTCCATAGTGCAGGTGCTCCCTGGTCGCCAAAGAGATCTCAGCCCAAGTGCCCGTCGGCAAGCTGCATCCACATCCACATCCCACATCCGCAATCCAATCCACATCCACATCCACATCCACACCTTCATCGCCTGCTGTCTGCTTGCACTTTGGTAGCGCTTGCACTTTCGCCTTCGCAGTTCCGGTTCAGCACAGCTATGTCATCCAACATCACTACCGCCCACCTGCGTGGAATTGTGGTAAGTCCAGAAAGGTGCAAGACAACATCCAGCGTGGGGACAAGAGGAGTGAGATGTTCTATCAATGACTTCTCCTCCTGATCCTACTGCACTAGCCACGAGGAAAGGGGGGGGGGCATTAGGGCCAAGGGCGCTGCTTCAGGGCAAGGGTAGGGTAGGGTAGGGTTAGGGGTAGGGCTGATTCAAGTGCCAGTCATGAGTGCGGTTGCCGTTTGCGACTGCCTGCCTGAGCTGGTCCTGAGCCCGAGCCATATTTTCAGCAGCAGAAAAGACTTTTTGGCGCGGCTGAAGAAGATTCTTGAAGTCATTCTTCTTGAATTCCTCGCAGTCTCTGCTTGGTCTCGTGAAGTACCTCTGTTGTCCAGAATATGACATACCCCAACGTCACTCTCTACTCTCGCCTTGTCCCTCTTGATTGCCAATCATCTGCTGAATCTTCTTCCTCTCCTCCTCCTTTCCTTTGATAGCTTAGTCAAAGGCGTCCTCATATTCCAGGAGTATTCTGGCACTTCCAGGTCCCCTAAAAACAGACGAGAGTGCGTTCTTTTGCATATGGTCTTCCATCACACTGGACTCGCTGCTGTGACCAAACTGGGAAAGCTTCAGGTAATCGGAAATTCATAATGTTCTTCTGCTTATCTCCCTCTCTGATTCTGCCATCAAAAGACAAGCCCCAAAGACATTGTGGAGAATGTTAGCTTGCACTGTACCTCATTTCCGTAGGCAGAGAAGTCGTTGTGGGACACTTTCTCCAACCCGAGCCTTTTATCAACAGCTCTGACAGCTTGACACCTTTTTTGCGATACCGAGCTGCGCTTCATGTTGCTCGAGAAGAACACCCCTGTCTCAAGATATTCCACATCCGACATCGCTAGGATGCGCACCACGAAACAGATTGCATGCGGCACAGATAGCAGAGAAAGCCGAGGATGGCAGCATCTCGTGTACATGAAGTACAAGTCCATCCTTCCCCTTCCCCTTATAAGTCTGCTCCATGCTAGTGCACAGATCCACCAGACTTGGAGGACACGCCTCCAACAGCCCTGGGACAAACGCCCCAAGCATCACCGGGACGTGAGTGATTTTGTTGGCCTCCTCCTCGATCTTGAAGTACAGGTCTGTGAACTTCGAGAGATGACCCTCTCCAGTACGGCTGACTCTAGAAAGCAGAAGCACCTGAACAAATAAAAGTTGCCAGGCATTAAGAGTTCGTGGGAGATTACTTACAGTCAGACGACAGAATGTGGGACACCCTTACCGGTGACCCTTGCTCCTGCAAACCCAATTGATACATCCGGTCGCTCCACGTTATCAGTCCTACAAATGACCCGCCACGATATTCTCGTTAACAATCTTGCAATTTGTTGATTCAAAATCGTATTGGTGTTCCACTGCCCCGTGGATTGCTACACCATTAGGTTACACGAAGCGGTTCCATTTTAGAATTCCGTCGACTGTACCACTTTCACACCTTTCCCCCGGTACCACCTTACACATCCTCCTGTCCCTTACTCGCCCGCCTCACTCCCACCCTCTTTCCATTATTCTCACTTTTCAAGGTAGATCAATAGTTTCTTCCGCGCATTGTCTGCCGAAGTTGCGGGCGACTTGCCCAGTCCCCAACTCTCCTTGTTGATGATCCTCAGAGCATCGGTGAGGGGACGTCACTGCCCTGAAGACCATAGCTGTCATGGATGGACGACACTCTTGCCACGGATTGTTCGGCTTGTTGGCCTGAAGCGCCTTGTAGTCTTTGTGCTTTGTTGGGTTGTCGCAGATCACACGACTGATCATAGTAATCACAGATGCTCCCATTTTGGGCCACCTGAATCTCAGTTTCATCACAGACGTTGCGTTCCTATGAACTTCATCACACGTGGGACATCAGTGCCAGAATAAGTAAAGTTCAACTTGCCACTTCGATGCTGGAGGATGCGGATGATCGAGACAGATGACATTAGATGCGAACGATGTCGTGACGATGTCGTGACGCTCGACAACTCTACGAAGCTCATCTTTCCTATCCAGAGTATCATCAGTCTCTTCTTCTAGAAGGGAAAGGCCACAGTACAGGTAGTACCACCTCCAAAGATTTGTTGCAGTAGGAAGAGTCGGAGTACTCTTTGGTGATGTTGTCGTATTCCACAGTCTTCTTCGGTGCCTTGTACTGTTGGATCTGTCCCAGCGAAGGAGGGTGACCCCTTTCCCCTCAGAGAACCTGCTAGTGAACTTGTACATGAAGTCATGAGCCCAGCTGACTCTTGCTAGCTTTACTACTCCTTCGTCTGCTGTTTCAGGCTTGCGCTTGAACCGAATGGAGACGTTGCTTGTATCAGTAACAGTAGTGAATGTTTCTGACCCATCTACGTTTCTGTGATGTTCATTCTGAACCCGCTTCTTCTGTTTATTCACGTATCCTGACATTTTCACAGCTGTGTCCCTTCCAAAACCAGTCTTAGTGGAGCGCCAATAGCATCTTCATAGACGTAGACGCTTCTTCTGAGCAGACGGGTCTGGTTGAATATTGCCTGCAAGATTTTGGAGTGTAATGATTCAGAAGTAAGAACTTGCATGATAAAACACCTACAGAACAGGTTCTTTCTTAAGATTCATTCAGATGCATGGGGTGTCGCATACCCCCAATTTCACTTCCTCTTTATTTTTTGGAATGAGAGTCTGGTTACAGACATCCCCCCCCATCTTCTGTCTTCAGACCAATGGGTTTGTATAGATCAATACTGGCACGTTGATATATGGATAGTGGAGCAATGTGGCATTGGTAGATCACTTTACCAAGAAACTGTCTAAGCCCTTGAGCGAAACGATTATCTAGCTTGATATCTCAGCATCCAGCGTCCAAGTGTCCAGCGTTCAAGAGTTCAGTGTTCAAGTTTGAAAGATCAGTCATGTGGATCATAATTTGCGCTCGAAAGAATAGCATGTCTGCTTACCAAGATTCGAAGCCTTCGAGCGACAGATGATCGAAGAGATTTCTAGCAGCGTTCAAGTGTGAAAGCAGCCTGCGATAAGATTCCGATTGACTTCAGGACTCAAGTAGCCTGCGATAAGATTCCGATCGACTTCAGGACTCAAGGATGACAGATCTAAGGGATCGCATGGTGCTTTATCAGTCATGTGGATCATAATTTGCGCTCGAAAGAATAGCATGTCTGCTTACCAAGATTCGAAGCCTTCGAGCGACAGATGATCGAAGAGATTTCTAGCAGCGTTGAGAGGTCTACGATGAGATTCGAAGCAACGAGTAGTAGACATGTCTACCACTAGTTGAGGTTTTTATAGGTAGTCTGCGTAGCGTGCCCTTCCGCTTAACTTCCATGACACAGTACTGCGTTTATTGCCGTAGCGCTTGACCTTCTTCGTAAGTTCCATTGTAGCCCATGCGCTTCCCTCTCGAAACTTCATCTTCTCCGTTCTTGGGCCAGAGCGTGCCAGCGTGTCAATGTTTTATAGGTAGTCTGCGTAGCGTGCCCTTCCGCTTAACTTCCATGACACAGTACTGCGTTTATTGCCGTAGCGCTTGACCTTCTGCGTAAGTTCCATTGTAGCCCATGCGCTTCCCTCTCGAAACTTCATCTTCTCCGTTCTTGGACCAGAGCGTGCCAGCGTGTCAATCTGATCTGGAAAGATTTGTGAGCGCGCGCAACTATCCGGATAGCGATATAGAGCATGCATGGAAAGATTTGTGGGCGCGCGCAACTATCCGGATAGCGATATAGAGCATGCATGGAAAGATTTGTGGGCGGAGCGCAACTATCCGGTAGCATAACATAGAGCGCATTGGGAATTGTGCAATGAGTATAAAGCATTGTGAAAGGATAGAAGATATTCGTAGCTACATGTAGTAGCTGACCGATACAAGTGTGATTCATGGATAGAAAAAACATGGAACGCGTTTGGGATGCGTTTTTCCCACGGCCAGAAAGGGGATGCATTTGTTTTTTTTTAGAATCTTGGGGTTCGCGACAGGTAGGATAACCGAATTCTGCTAATTATAACTTTCCGTAGCTATTAATCTAGGAATATTACTATCCGTCGACTATTAATCTACGCATTAATCCGCGGATTAATGCGTAGATTAATAGTCGACGGATAGTAATATTCCTAGATTAATAGCTACGGAAAGTTATAATTAGCAGAATTCGGTTATCCTACCTGTCGCGAACCCCAAGATTCTAAAAAAAAACAAATGCATCCCCTTTCCAGGGCAGCGGTCGACAATTGGGGTTGGCAAAGGGTATAAAGCATTAACCGCAGACTCAGGCATGTGTCCGTTGATAGCGCAGGGATGCGAGAAAACATACGGAGACCCGTCAAAAAGGGGACAGCCCAGGAATACAGTTATAGCTAAACTGTTCATAGAAGAGTACATAACGACTCTCTACTACCTGGCGCAACTTAGGAACCCAAACAAAATAAACCCTTACTCACCAGGGAATACCCAACCAGTCTACCAGATAACGCCCTTTCGTCTAGCTTGTTGCGTTTCTTCCCATTGACTAACGTGATGTAGCAAGGGCAACCAAACACACACAACAACGACACATCAGGCACAACCTCAACAAACAGCTCGTATGGAGTCTTGTCTCCCTGATTGGGCAGCCGATTACGAAGGTAACAAGCAGCTAGGAAGGCATAGGGCCAGAAAGACTGAGCTAGTTTAGACTCCAGGTGGATGCTTCTAGCTACAGTCTGCAAGACCCCATTGTACCTTTCCACAGTTGCATTCTGCTGTGCAGTGTATGCCAACGATAACTCATGCACTGCCCCAACCGACATCAGCCAATCCTCAAACCACTTAACTATAAGCTCCTTAGCCCTGTCAGATCTCAGACACTTAAAGGCAAACCCATGCAACTGATTCATCCATCTGAGGATGATAGTTTGGACTGCTAAGGGAGCTTCATCCCTGGTCCTCAAGCACAATACCTCAGCATAGCCAGAGTATTGGTTTGTGAGGCACAGGATATAAAACTCCCCACGCAGGCCCCTAATATGAACTGGTCCCATGACGTCCAAGTGAAGGCGTTGGAGAGGGCACGGATCTTAGTAGTGCTTTCTTTAGGAAAAGGGAGACGTTTGCCCTTAGCCTTCTGACAAGCATCACAGGGGATCTTAGCCAGTCTTTGCACCTGACTGAGAGAGAGGGGTAAGTTCTTAACCATACCTTTCTTGACAAGTCTGCGCATGGCATCATAGCCGGGGTGACCCAGCCGCCTATGCCACAGCCATGCAGGAGTGGTAGGGATAACAACTCCACCGTCCTCATCAACATCAAGTGCAAAAGCTGGGTAATTGTCAGCACCACTCAAACAGCCACGGGTGGTGCTACAAGGCCTACATGTAAACTTGTAAACACCATCACTGGAGGCAGGGAAAGACCTGAGAACAGAAGAGCCCTGAGTGGCAGTGCAACTAAGACTATCAAAAGAAACCTGGCAGTGGTGAGAACGAGCCACAGCATTTACTGACAGGAGGTTCACCGGACAGTGAGGGATGTAGAGAACATTGGTCAGAGTGATGGAAGTTGGTAACCAATCACTACATAACACAATGGATCCCATACCCTCTGACCGTTGAACCACCCCATCACTAAATCGAACTGCAGGACAATTTTCAGAAGCCTTATACATTAAGGGCGCCTGGAGGCGCGTCCCGAATGAAATAATTCGAATCTTTAATTCAATGTATTTTTATTAAATCAATTGAATTGTATTTAATGTTGTGTTATTTTAATTCGATTTATTCCTTTCCATTTAATTTAATTTAATTTACGTGATTTGAATGCATGTAATTGCTTTAAATTGTATCGATTCGAATAGGATTAAATTTGAAGGGCGCCTGGAGGCTTTAAATCAATTGAATTCCAATGAATCGATCTATGATTTAGCATTGTTAAGTATAAAGTGACGAAAAAGAGAGTTTTTGAAGGGTTGTTGAATTTTAAGCAATATTGAACGTTTCTGTAATGTAATGAAATGCATGTATGTAGATTGGTTTTTTTTTTAGAATTTGATGCAAGAACAATGAGGCCAATCAGGTGTCTGGTTGATTTTACGGAATTTGTACAAGGTATTGCATGTTTCGGCCCAGCCCAGACGTAAACGGTCCCGTCCTCATGAACGGGTTTTTGGCCAGCGGCAGGTGGCGTGGCTTGCCCCTGCCCCCGCCACTGCCCCCGCCCGGTGGCCCCCGACCCCGCCCCCGCCCCTGCCCCTGCCCCTGCCCCCGCCCGGTGGCCCCCGCCCCTGCCCAACGCACGGCCCTGAGGTGGGGTCCGAGGTCTAATTATGTGCCCTAGGGGATTGTTTCGTCCATTGTGATGCTTACATGTTTCGCCTCCATTTTTTGACGACAATTCTGCTCCCAAACCTGTGTATGCGCACATGTTTAAGTGGTTAAAATTTGAAATGTTAGCTTAAAACACCCTTAAATCAAATTGTTAACCGATAATGGTAGCTTTTTGGCCCAACCTGAGCTCCTTTTCGTGAATTGCGATGCTCATATGTGCTCTGGTCAGAATTTGTCCTGTATAAATAAGTCTTATAATTCATCAAAAATATAGGATGTTCAACTTTTTTGATGTTTTTCATAAAACCTGAAAATTTGGTTTGTGACACACGGACTAACGGACGGACATTTTAATGGGGCTAATCCCTCTTCAAAAAAATAAAGGGCGCCTGGAGGCGCGTACCGAATGAAAATGTTTTAAATAATCTGTATTTAATTAAAAATGTAATTGTATAATTTTATTATAGTATAATTGTTTAATTAAATAAATAAATTGTATTAATTGATGAATAATAAGATTAAAATGGATTAATCAAATTATATTAAATTGTTTGATTAATTATAAGTTATTAATTAATTGATTAATCAACTAATTAATTAAATTATATTTAATTAATTATCAATTAAATTTAATTGTATGAATTAGTTCATTAATTAATTAATTAATTAATTAAAATTGATTTAATTAATTTGATAGAATCAAAATTGTGTTGTATCGACTTGAATTGAATGCATTTAATTGATTTTAATTGTATTCATTTGAATTCAATATATTTGGATTTAGTTGAATTGAATCGATGGATGTAGCTTCATTTACTACGACAATTGACATTTTGTAGGGTTGTTAAATTTGAAGGAGTATTAAACGTGCCTGGACTGTCTTGTAGATGGACTTTATTTGCAAGCAGTTGATGCATAGGAAATGTAACCAATTAGAGGTATAGTTGAATTTGTTCGGTCAGCCGCATACAAGCTTGGTGTGGCTTCATTCCCCACATTTATGGCAATTCATTCGGGACCCCCAGGACACAAGCCGCTTGTTGCCTAATACAACATCGTATTACGATTTCGCAGTGTGATTTGCGGTCGGACACATGTTTTGCCAATGAGGTTGTAGAGTCGGCTGGGCGTGTCCCTGGCGTGCGTAGGATTGAACACATAGTCTAGACAGCCTGGACACGTGGCATCTGAATTATGGTCAACGGCTGGCATTCAAACCACTAAGCAACTAAACCCTGAACACATTAGAAGTCACGGGCAGGACATGGGGCAAATAGTCAAGAAATAGTTGATATGCAGAATGCGAGAAAGTGAGAGGAGGGAGGCTGGGAGTTTCAGAAGTAGTGGAGTAAGTAGGTCTTCATAGCAAAATAAGCTACACAACATTTGAAAACTTTTGAGAAGGATCATGACCGCTGCAATGCTGATATCTCTAGTCATGCGCACTCCAACTACGAGCCAAATGTTTGGGTGCAGAGTTTGCCGGTATCAGCAGCACAGATGGAGAGAGACAAACTAATGTACAATGAGACACGTGGAACCTAGGGGGGTCATCAGAGGCCTAAAGCACACACACTACATATATAATATATATAAACCATGACATGCCATGCTATGGTGCACCATGCCATGCCATACCAATATACTGTGCAGGTAGGTACAAACCATACCATGCTATGCTACACCATGCAATACCACACCATCAGGACATTGTATCATGCATGCTGGAATACACCATACCATGCCATGCTATACTACACCATGCCATAGCACACCCTACTACCATGCTAACATGCATGTAGGTTTAAACCATACCATGCCATGCTACACCATGCCATACCACACCAATATACCTTTGTATCACGCATGTTGGTATAAACCCTAACATGCCATGCTATGCTGCACCATGAGAGACCATACCAATATACCATGCTATGCCACACCATGTTATACCACAACATACTACCAAGTTACCATGCATGCAGGTATAAACCATAACATGCCATGCTACGCTGCACCATGTCATACCATATCAATATACCATGCATGTAGGTACAAATCATACCATGCTATGCTACCCCATACCATATGACACCATTATGTGTGGTGTGATGTGGTGCGTTGTGGTGTGTTTTGGTGTGCTTTGGTGTGTTTTGGTGCGTTTTGTTGTGTTGTGCTGTGTTGTGGTGAGTTGTGGTGTGGTGTGGTGATTTGTGTTGTGTGTTGTGTTGTGGCATGTCGTGTCGTGCCGTGTCATGTCGTGTGGTGTGGTGAGGTGAGGTGTGGTGTGGTGTAGTGTGATGAGGTGTGGTGTGGTGAGGTGTGGTGTGGTGTGGTGTGGTGTGGTGTGGTGTGGTGTGGTGTGGTGTGGTGCGTTGTGGTGCGTTGTGGAGAGGTGTGTTGTGTTTTGTCGTGGTGCGTTGTGGTTTGTTTTGGTGTGTTGTGTTTTGTTGTGTTGTGTTGTGGTTCGTTTTGTTGTGTTGTATTGTGTTGTGTTGGGTTGGGTTGTGGTGCGTGTGGTGCGTTGTGGTGCGTTGTAAATTTGTGTCGTTTTGTGTCGTTTTGTGTCGTTTTGTGTCATGTTGTGGTGTGGTGTGGTGTGATGTAGTGTGGTGCGTTGAAGTGTGTTTTGTTGTGTTGTGTTGTGCTGTGCTGTGTTGTGGTGCGTGTGGTGCGTTGTGGTGCGTTATTTTGTGTTGTGTGTGCTATGTTGTATCATGTCATTTTGTGTCGTGTCATTTTGTGTCAATTTGTAATTTGTGTCCTTTTGTGTCAATTTGTATCATTTTGTGTAGTGTCGTGTTGTGGTGTGTTGTGGTGTAGTGTGGTACGTTGTGGTTTGTTTTCATGTGTTGTGTTGTGTTGTTTTGTGGCGTGTAACATCATGTCATGTTGTTTTGTGTTGATTTGTGTCATTTTGTGTCGTGGTGTGGTGTGGTGAGGTGTGGTGAGGTATGGTGCTGTGTAATGTGGTGTGGTGTGTGGTGAGGTGTGCTGTGTTGTGTTGTGTGGTAAGGTGAGGTGTGGTGTGGTGTGGTGAGGCGTGGTGTGGTTTGAGGTGGTGTGGTGTGGTGTGGGGTGGCGTATCATGTCGTGTTGTTTTGTGTCCATTTGTGCCCTTTTATGTCGTGGTATGGTATGGTGTGGTGTGAGGTGTGGTGTGGTGTGTGGTGAGGTGTGGTGTGGTGAGGTGTGGTGTGGTGTGGTGAGGTGTGGTGCTGTGTGGTGTGGTGTGGTGTGGTGTGGTGCGGTTTGGTGTGGTGTGGTGTGGTGTGGTGTGGTGTGGTGTGGTGTGGTGTGTGGTGTGGTGTGGTGTGGCGTGGTGTAGGCTGTGTGGTGTGGTGTGGTGTGGTGTGGTGTGGTGTGGTGTGGTGTGGTGTGGTGTGGTGTGGCGTGGTGTAGGCTGTGTGGTGTGGTGTGGTGTGGTGTGGTGTGGTGTGGTGTGGTGTGGTGTGGTGTGGTGTGTCGTGGTGTGGTGTGGTGTGGTGTGGTGTGTGTGGTGTGGTGTGGTGTGGTGTGGTGTGGTGGTGTTGTGTGGTGTGGTGTGATGTGGTGTGGTGTGGTGTGGTGTGGTGTGGTGTGGTGTGGTGTGGTGTGGTGTGGTGTGGTGTGGTGTGGTGTGGTGTGGTGTGGTGTGGTGTTGCGTGGCGTATCATGTTGTGTTGTTTTGTGTCGATTTGTGTCGATTTGTGTCGTTTTGTGTCGTGGTATGGTGTGGTGTGGATTGGTGTGGTGTGGTGTGTGGTGTTGCGTGTGTGGGTGTGGTGTGGTGTGGTGTGGTGTGGTGTGGTGTGGCGTTTATTTTGTGGTGTGGTGTCGTGTGGTGTGGTGATTTTTAGTGATTTGAGATGAGTTGTAGTGAGTTGTGGTGAGTTGTGGTGAGTTGTGTTGTTTTGTGTTGTGTTGTGTTGTGTTGTTTTGTGTTGTGTCGTGTCGTGTCATTTTGTGTCCTTTTGTGGCGTGTTATGTCGTGGTGTGGTATGGTGTGGTGATTTGTGAGGCCAAACACACAAACGAACAACTGGTTGCACATGCACTGCCAAACAGCACATTTCATCCCATATACACACACCTGGCCATCCATGCACTATAAGACAACCCCAGGCACATGCACACACATCTGGCTACACATGCACTGCCACACAGATCTGTTTCCGGACACAGATACACACACCTGGTCATCCATGCACTACAAGACAATCCATGGACAAACACAACCCAATCAGACACTCACGCACACACACACCAGGCCATCCATGCACTACAAGACAACCCCATGCACACATTCACACATACCCAGACACTCACACATGCACACACAAGGGGCTACGCATGCACTGCCACACCGCCCTACTTACGTACACACACACTTCCCCATCCCCATGCACTAAAAGACAATCCCATTGACACAAACAACACACTCAGGCACTCACCCACACACACTGGCTATCCATGCACTACACCATGCACTCACACACACTGGCTATCCATTCACTACCCCATGCACACACACAAACACACTCAGACACACCTTGAACACACACATAACTGGCTATCCAACTGCAGCACAACCCAAACACAACTACTGAAGCACGAATAAATATCACGCACTACAACACCACATAACACGATCGCAATCATCTTCTCATTAACACCATCAGTACTAACAATCTCACCATGACCATCATCATCACTCCTACAATTAGAATCATCTATTTCACAACCATCACTCCATACTATACCAATATACCATGCATGTAGGTACACATCATACAATGCTATGCTACACCATGCCATGCCCCACTATTATACCATTGTACCATGCATGTTGGTATAAACCATAACATGCATTGCTATGCTGCACCAGGCCATACCATACTAATCTACCATTGTACCATGCATGTAGGTATAAACCATTCAATGTCATGCTATTCTGCACCATGCAGTACCATACCAAATTTACCATGCAGGTAGAGCAAGGGGTGGTAGCATAATCCTTCCCATGTTGTCTCAGCTGCATGCGAAGCAGGGAACCGCGCGCGCTTAATGAGGCGATGGGCGACTATCAGAGTTGAACTGAGGGGGGATCAATGTGATGCTTGCATGTTTCGCCTCGATTTTTTGTCGACAATTCCATTTCCAAACCTATGTTTGCGCACATGATTGGATGGTACGAATTTGAAATGATAACAAATGTTACCCAATAATTGTCGCTTTTGGCCCAAAAAGCACAAACCTTAGCTCCTTTTCTTGAATTGCGACGCTCATATGTGTTCTCGTGAGAATATGTCCGTTATCAATAAGTCTTATAATTGTTATATGTTGTATAATGTTTCGTTTTTTTGTGATTACAAGTGAATCCTGAAAAAGTAGTTTGTGACAGACGGACGGACGGACGGACACACACACAGTTTTGACAGGCTTATCCCTCAATCATAAAGGGCGCCTGGAGGCGCGTCCCGAATGAAAATGTCTTATATTTGGGATATCTTATAGAATGTTTCGTTTTTTTGTGATTTGAAGTGAAACCTGAAAAAGTAGTTTGTGACGGACGGACGGACACACACACACACACACAGTTTTGACAGGCTAATCCCTCAATCAAAAATACTTTTTTTCATTCGGGTAAAAATAAAGGGCGCCTGGAGGCGCGTCCCGAATGAAAATGTCTTATATCTGGGATATCTTATATAATGTTTCGTTTTTTTGTGATTTGAAGTGAAACCTGAAAAAGTAGTTTGTGACGGACGGACGGACGGACACACACACACACAGTTTTGACAGGCTAATCCCTCAATCAATCAAAAATAATTTTCTTCATTCGGGTATTTTGTAATTTTTTTCATTCGGGTATAAAGGGCGCCTGGAGGCGCGTCCCGAATGAAAATGTTATAAAAAAACTCGTTTTTTTTTAATTTGATTTAATTTGATTAAATTTGATTGAATTGGACGATGATTTAATTTCTCTATCTATATGAATGCTTCATATGTGGCAGGTGAATAAGTTTTCCACTTGACTCCAACATGATTCGAAGTTGGTCGTGATTTATTAGTAGACCAAAGTAGATGTTTTGTAACGCGGCATACGCAATATATGCGAAGTTTATAGTGTGTTATGGGCATCATTTGTGTTTTGAGTTTTAGCACGATCATATGTGTTAAATGAATTGGCTGATTTCAATTTGATTCGAAGTATGCCATTTCTTTGGAGAGGGGACAAAAGAGCATGAGGGACGATGAGCCAAATTAATGCTTCGGAATGTTACAAGAGGGGAAGTAAACCATAAGAGTTGCGACTTTACAACTATATAGGCAACATAATCTATAGTAGTTATGAGAGGACAGTAGAGGGACCGGTCAAGTAAATAGAAAAAGGATAGTGTGGTAGAGTGAGGGGGAATACAGGTTAAGCGAACGCTCCACCTATGATTTTTATCTATGACTTGACAAGAAAAGGTAGAAAAGCAACACAAAGCCAAGACGATGTATGAAAACGCCACACATAAGTGGGCCAAGTACAATCATAAAGCATGATGAGCTGTGCACTATTTACCAAACCCTGAGCACTCAAACTAGCTCAATACATGGTTTTAATCTCATTTTGGATAATATAATCTGAAACCCGAGGCTAGTAGAAAGCTAAATTTCTAGGAAATATAAAGAAATTATGAGAATTGAGCATTGAGATACAATGTGGTTGTGTCAACAACCCACTATCAACCTCACATTTAACTGAACAACCATGCGATCTTGTAGAAGGGCAAACCATTCTCATACATGCTCAAGTCAACTTCTGCCTTGTCTTAACTAGCCACCCCTCCCATATAGTAAGAAAACTAGTGTGTATAAAAACATGTAACCTAATTTAATCAACAAGTTTACCACATGAGTAAAATGGAGCCAAAGATTTACTGTTCATGTGTTTGATTGATTTCTTTTATCCATTGGGTGGATGCATTGGATAAAAGAAACAAATAAATAAGCATGACCTCTAATGCATATAATAAGAGCATGATATATATGGAACATATGATATCAATATGAGGAATGTCAGCTTAACCTTCGAGTTTGTAGACATCTATATATATAGTAGACACTTGACATTGAACATTTGTATGACATCATACATTTAAATATACAATGTGTAGTCTTAAGCTAGCTCTTCCAGTATTGGCAGAGGTGATGACAAGTCAAAATCGAATCCATCATACAATTTGTATGTTCCAGAAGACATGTCCCGCAAGACATTCATTTCTTCATTATATTCTGCATCTGGTTTCAAAGCTGATTTAAATCTACGAATAACTTCAGCTCTTTCTACTGAATTTGTATACAATGGTGCTAGCAACCACAAATCACTTTATAAACTAGGCCTCGTAATCGGAACAAGTAGGTTAGCTTTATTCAATACCCCGGTTGAGGGAGGTTTCAAATGCAAGAACCATTTGTCTTGTCCAAAGGATACTCCTTGTGCAAAATGACTGGAGAATGTTGTAGCTCCCTCAAGTGGCATTCCTTCCCGCAGTACAGTTATTTTACTGCCTGTCTTCATTGCCTTCCCTGGTAACTTAGCGTGCAATGGAATCCTATTATCTGGTTTGCCATTTGTTAGTAAGAAAAGCAATTTAAAGCTCACTTTTTTTAGTGTGATTGGAATACAGTTTTGCAGGACATTCTCTGCAAATCCACCCATGCCTTGGTGCAAGTTTCCAACTTCAAATCCATCAGGTTGCACAAAAATACACTTGGGAAGGTATTTCAATTGCCAAACCTCGCCTTCTCCAGATTCTGCTTCTTCCCCCTCATCCAATGCGATGTGTCGACCGATGCACGTGGTGTTATTGATTCTTCCTACTTCTGGGTTGTCGTTGTCTGTGAACTTATACATGATCCCAGGGAAAAAGTATTGAGTACTTTCCATGCCCCCTGTTTCTTTTAGTGGTCTCTTGCTTATCAAATTCGTTATGTACATAGACAATTTTGCATTGCATGCAGCAACATTACTATTATGTGCTGACTTTTTGCCCGTGCTTTTGCTTTTGCTTATGGACCCTTTGTCTGTGTCTTTTACGTTCCAAACAAGTAGTCTTTGCTTTGCATTTGATGCATGAATTTTGTACATTATATGGTTTAGTGGAGCTTTTATTTTGTTGCGCAAGACAACTATTTTGGGGCTTTGTTCCAAAAGAGCTTTCATTTCTTCAGATGTTTGTGGGTATCGTGCATTCAATGTGTCAACTATGCTCCCTAGTTCATCATCAGTCAATTTTGTTTCTTGCATTAGAAGTTAAACCATGTCATACAATTTTTACCTGATGGTGTATCAGAACTGAATCGATGTTGCACTTTCAACATGAAACACTGAGTAAACTGTTTCCAAATTGCTCTCCCTTGTTTTTCCTGATCTATTTTTCCTTGATTGAATGTGTCACTTGGTTTTCTAATCTTTTCAACTGCTTTGTGGAACAAAGGGGTTGCCATAACTGGTTGATGCTGAGCGAAGTCACCTGCCAAGACAATGTGAACCCCTCAAAATATTGCATCATTTCTTTTATCACCAGCAGGACGAAATCTCTCTTGGAGCTTGCGGGCGCCATCATCCATTTGCTGCAAATTCAAATGTTTAATGAGTTATGTTAGATTATATTAAGGCCATATAGTGTGTTTGGTGTTGTTGGGCAATGCAACAATAGGTTAGATTGTGGTTGAATGGAAGCTACGGTGGGGTTACTTCACTAGCATTTGGGTTGGGAGGCTACATTAACTTGTGATAATGTGTCTGCCTAGGAGGTGTTGAGCTGGAATGAGTTTTAATTTGGTGTCATGTTGCAAAATATTGGATGAATGAATAGGACGAAGTACCTAAGTCAGTAATCCCACAATTACTTTTGATGTGGCCCTATGGACAAACGTGTTTCTAGTGTGGTGTATACAATATAATGTATGCTCAAGCCTGGTGCACTGACCCCAAGATTGCTTGGACTGCCAGAATGCAATTCATCAGAAATGACACCCACAAATGTACTGATGCCTCCTACTACAAACACCACACCATCCGTAAGAACAGCTCCCCTGACGACCTGGTGCATGCTGCCACTACCCCAGACCTTCTTGCTCCCCCAACCCCAGCCAAGCTCCTCCACCTCCTATATGGCAACCAACACAGCCTGACCCACCTCTTGGGCTTCAGAGCCCAAAAGAGGAAGGCTAACGAATCTCGAGAAACCCCCCATCACAGATATTGGAGGGTCCAGAAAGCCCCATGCACCATTCTCTGCCACCATTTCCCTTGTTACATATCTGCTGGCCTCCCCGTGCATTCCCACACCTACTCCTCTGCCACCTCCATTGTGGTCACTTGGTCCCCCGTCCATCTCACAGAGGAACAAATCACCCTGCTGGTTGGTCCCACCAGATTTCAGGAACTCCTCCATGCCTACAACACTGAAACTATCCCCAAAGCCCCCCCCCCCTCCATTCCACCCAGGCAAGACCTCCACCTCACTAACCTCCAACAACAAGGACAGTGGGCGGAGGGAGGAGAGTTTGATGCCAAATGGTACAGCGAACTCAGGCAAAACCTCATCATTAACATGGCAGACCACCACCCCGACTGGGATATCCACTCCCCCGGCAAATACCACATACAGGCTGTTACCCTGAATGACAGGTACCACCACCTCCCCCCCCAACTCAACAACAGAGACACCACCTACATCTACTCACCAACAGGCCAATGTGTTGGTCATATACCCCTCTCCCAATTCCACCTCCTCCACCACAAATACCATACCACCAAGGCATACTCTCCCCACCTCTGGACCCTCCACAGCACAGGAACCTTCGCTGGAGACGTAGCCACCCTCCTATCGCAGCACAAAGACACTACCATCTCCAATGTCTCCCCTGCCATACACAAAGCTATGTCCACCCTGGGGATGACAACGGACCTTGACACATCACCCCTCCTAATGAGTCCCCACCTCCCCATGGGCAACACCCCCACCCCCATTGGCCAACTGTTTGGCTTAGGACCCCACTGCTACACCCAACCTTGGTACGGGGGAAACACACACCTCACCAGCCAGAACCCTGAAGAGGCCCACAAGGCTGTTCGATGGGCACTAGGCAGTGCCATACATGCTCACACCCTAGATATTCCCGCGTGCACCATCCTCTTGGTCCCACACAAACCCACATATGCCCATAACGCCCTCCTAAATCACCCATGGGCTATGGAACTAGCCACTTTGCCTCCCAAGGCCAAACCTCTCACCCCCTCCCTAATCTGGACGGGGGGCAAACTCACCCCTGCCAAGAGACATAGAGGAACCTACAAACTCATTGCCATCTCAAACCCAGCTGGCCATGCCAAGTTCCTCCACAACCCACCCACCACATGAGCCCAAACCATGAAGGACATGGGGGCCACTTCCATCCCACGACCAGGTCCCCCCCCCTCCCAACTGGACCTTCCTACCACCCACCTACCCATGGCACTTAGCTCCCTCCTTAAGACCTGGGCACAACAACCCACCCCCATGCAGATAGACCCCACACCCATAACACCCCCCGTGCTCCCGTGCACACATGCTATCCTACAAGCACCAGGCCTCGCTCTATACACAGATGGAAGTGCCATCATAGACAAAGACGGTGTCCTACGCCTAGGGGCAGGCGTATACTCCCCCAGGGCCGCTGCACGTTGCCTCAAACCCTAAACCCTGGCATAGATCCTGGCGGACAGGGCATCACTGCCGACATCAATCGCGCCGAACTCGTGGCAATCCAACAAGCACTCGTACACTCCGAAATAGATGAAGAACTCACCATCTACTCCGACAGCTTATGCTCCTTGCAGCTTATTAACCTGCACATTTACCATCACAGCAGGACACGGGAAAACAAACACCGCGACCTCCTGCAAGACATCGCCATCCACATTATCAACAGACACAACGCTGCTGCTACCACACGCCTGCTTAAGGTCCGATCTCACTCAGGAATCGTAGGGAATGACGAGGCAGACACGCTCGCGAAAGAAGGGAAGATAGGATACAATGTAATTGGACCTGTTAAAACAGGGGAACATGCGCACCTCAACATGCATTGGCCAGCCCCCCAAATCTATTAATGGGGACCAGCCCCCCTGGCACCCGGCCAACAATCTCACCAAGGGTATCAAGGCTAACCTCCCCACCCCCCTGCACACTGGGCATGCCAACACCATGGGCGTATACTCCTCCATGTGTGAGCAAGCCAACCCCTTCCTCCTCCCTCAGGCTAGTAATCGTTTCTGGCAATCCACCGACATCAAATGGTGGCAGCAAATACAGATCCACAAGGCTAGGTGGGGACGCTTATGGACTAGGAAACTGGCGTACATATACAAACGCCCCTATGGTATCAGCACTAGCCCCCCCTCATATGATAACTGCGCTCTTTGTCGCAAAGCACAGGACAGAGCTGGCCATATTCTTGCTGGGTGCAGCCACCCTGTCTTCAAAGGAATGTATATCAACAGACATAATAAGGCGGTCCAACTCATCCAAAAGGCAGTAGCCAAAGGAGCTCTGGGGGCTCTCCACATGTACATGGATGCTGGCACTCGTGAAGCGACATCCGGCATTCCCACGAGACCCCCAACCACCCTCAAACCCCCTGATCCTCCCCAAGCCACATGGGATAAATACAGGCCTGATCTCCTCCTCATTGACGACGAATCCAAACCAAGAAAAGCCTACCTAGTTGAACTGGGCTACTGCTCAGACACTAACCACCACATCAAATTCCAGGAAAAGAGCGTTCAGCATAAGGAGCTCCAACGTATCCTTCAACAACAAGGATTCCTTGTCCACTACCTAGTCTTAACCATAGGTACCACTGGTACCATACCAATCACAACTATTACCAATCTCTCCACCTTAGGGATCAGTCGCCAACACGTAGACAAACTCATCTATAAGCTGCACAGAGAATCTATCGCCTCCTGTACCAGCATTCTTGCCACACGTTGCATGAAGGAGTCCCTCCCGCTTGGAGGGTGACACTTACTATGTCTGCCATGGTGACTTTCCCCAGCTGCGGCGTACGGGAGGGTCCCCTTAACACCACGCCCCTCCAAGCGTTATCCTTTTTTTTTTATACAATATAATGGTATACTATAGATAATTGGCATAAAACGCATGTAGGCAATAATAAAGATTCTATCACTCACACTGTTGCAGCAGAAAACTAAAATGTTGCACATCTTACCATGAAATGAATCTTGCTGCAGAAGCTGATCTCATCTACAAGTAAGAATCGGATTTCGCTATTAAAATTTGCTTGAGATTTCTTTGAACCCCCATTTCCACTTCTTCTGTTGTACTTCGTCGTAGTGCCAAAGAGTTGAGTAGTACTCATTCCAGGGTTGGCACTAGAGCCTACAAGTGTAGCTGCTTTCCATGTGTAAGCTGACACTGCAATTAAGCTTGTCATCTTATGTTGGAAGGCATACCAAAGGAAAGCCTTCAATATTTAACTCTTGCCGGTACCTATACAAGAGAGGTGTGCATGGATGATAGTGTATTAGTTGAACATAGAATAGGCGTATCCATTGCACATGACTACCTCCAAAGAGCACATTGTACTAGTGATATAATGGACACTTAGGTATATATTGTCACTTTGAGTTCTTCATATGAATCGACACTTGGTCATATGATAGGTCAAGCGGGATGTCTCACCAAGTCATGGACACCTAAGTCAGACTTTAATACCAATTCACACTTTGGTTTGGACTTTTACATATGTTGGATGAATGTGCATTCAATGGTATATACATTGAATATAAAAGTGTGCTTAGCATTGTGTGACTAGTATCATGTGCTTAGTATTCTTGGTCTAACATTTACTATGATTATTGTTTAATATTGTATCGCATGTTACCTTAATAGTCTGTCTATAATTGGGCTTAGTATTGAGGGTACTGTTTTGGTGCCATGAATGGGTTGTGGCTTGTAGTGACTCGAATCTAGTGGCTTACCTAGGCTGGGTGGATGGTTAGGAGGTTGCATAAATGGGAGGTTGGATGTATGTTTGTATGTATGTATGTATGTATTGCTGTATTGCTGTATGGTTGGATGGATGTATGGAACGATAGATGGATGGATGGTTGGATGGTTAGATATATGATGCGATTAAAGATAAGCATGGAAGGAATCTTGACATACCATTTCACTAGGATTCAAGTGTGGATGGAATTGGACCATAGTCCGATTGATGCATGGATGTCGATACTTGATGGATGGATTTGTAATGCAATTTGCACATAAGTTGGCTTTAGCTATATGCACAATCAATACATCATGAATGATGGTTTCTTATCTTCACACTCCCTAACTAATTAATAGATGTGAATCACCTGCTTGGCCAAGGATACTGCATTTTAGTTGAGCGGGTTGCTTGGATGACCCCTCGGACATCAAGGTGTGTGCCATAACTTTAAATGGCACTGCTTGTTAGGGGCACAATTTGAAAAGCTCGACTGTTTGGTCCAGAGTAGGCAACGTAAGACAAGGAATATAAGGCGGTTTGCCTCCATCCTTGATTTTGTTGTCCAGCTTGAGAAGGTGCTTGACATATTCATCATCATCCATGCGTTGCCTCACAATCTCAATCCTAGCAATCCCTTGATTGGTAGGGTCAACCACCAATTGCATTGTGTATTCCATGTCCTGCAATGGACAAATTAAATCACAGATATAGTATAATTAGTTAAGATTTAACAAGTTAGTTTAACCTACAAATACAAGTGGTTGTAATGTATTTGAATGAGATAATAAATTAAGTGTTATTATCAAGGTTATTATATGAATCATATTTGAGTAATGTTTTAAGCTCAATTATTATATACCATTTGGATGACTTTATTTAGCTAGGGAATCTTATATGTTATACATGTTTATTTAGGTGAGGTTACAACCGCAATAGACATTGATGGTAGGAAAATTGTTCGATGGATAATATATAAATGTATTGGTTTGTTCTAGTGATTTGTTGTACCATCATGGTGAATGGTGGATGTGCAATTGTCTGAGATTGCGCTTGTGGGTTCACTTAGTATACTTTCTACTTATTCTTGTAATGTGTTTGTGCATATGGCAGTTGTTGTTCTGAGCAGGCATAGTAGACTGTGTCACATGTGGTGATATGCGTGTATTATGTAGATGTGTGATTGGAGTGTAAAAGATAAGAGTGAAGTGGAGTGGTTGGGTGATGGTAAGCCCAAATATTTCACATTATACCATATTGATGTACTAATTTCAAATGCAGTTTTTGAAAGATACAAAATATTAGCACGTAGCATGTAGTATCATTGGTGTAGGAGATGAATTTACTTACATGGTCGGTACCATGTTTAATTATTGATGATGTACAAAGGAAAGTACGTCCTTTGCATATAATTAAATAACTAGTGCTAATACAATTTGGATTTTGAACTTGAGTCTTACCAAATTCTTTTCCTTCTTGTACATCTTCAAATCAGCGAGTACTTTCCCAATTTCTTCACAAAGGGTGGCAGAGCTTGTAGATACGGCTGTAGGTGGCAATGCTGTCTTCACACAAGGGAAAACTTGGCGTTTAATGGCCTTCGTTGCTATTTCTTCATCTTTGTCTTGGGCGAGAATATCTTCTTCCAAACTTGGGAGCACTGCCGTTAAACATTCATCTTCGAGTGTGTTATTCGGATGATCTTCAAATTCATCTGTACAATGGATTTGGAATTGGGATTGGGTGGAGTTATGGCTTGGTAGGTGTTTTGTTATTTTTTGTATGGGTGGAATGGGGGCGCCTTTTTTCATATACTCAACCAGTGCATGTAAATTATCAATGCTCTAAGCTCATACAAGTATGGGGATTTTCGATTGCACTTTGTAGCTCTTGATATAGGAGAGCTACTACAATCAGATTTGTGTATGTTCAATACTTGAGGCGGATGTAAAAAGGGTGAATGGATGGATGTGTGAGCAGGTGGTTGGTTAGATCATGGACGGGAGGTGGGATGGATGGGTGGTGGAGGTTGGGTGATTGGGTGGGTGGGTGGGTGAATGGATGATTGGGAGGATGGATGGATGGATAGATGGATGGATGGTGTATTAATGAGACATGGAGGTGATGTGGTTTAAGACGTGTGTGTATTTATAATGTTTAGAGAGGCTTGTGTAGATAAGAGGAAGGGGGTGGGAGGGGGGAGGAGGAGGGGTGGGATATATGAATGGGAGATAGTTTAAGTGTGACAAGTCATATTTCATTGTACATGGAGTACTTATTATAATATAGTACATAAACTTGGGTAGAAATAAAGCATCGTCGGTTACTAGTGGTGTGTTGCGGCGGGCTTACCGCAACACTTGTCCCGCTTGCTGCAAGCCGCTTGCCGCATACAGTGTGGTAATAGGGCTGCAAGCAGGTTGTAAGCACGTATGTACCCTGCTTACAACAAGCAGGCTGCAAGCCCCAGCTTGTTGCAAGCCGATTGCAGCAAATGGCTTGCAGCAAGCGCTTGCAAGGGTCACACTAGTCACCGATGATGGCTTGAAACAAATTGTGAATTGTGACCCTTTTAAAATGGTTAGGGATAAGAGGTGATTAAGTAAGGAACAATGAGTCCCCCAAATGGGTTCATATACAAGCGAACATGATCATTAAAAGCTTTATATGTAAAATAGGCACTTCAAGTACAATAGTAATTTATTATTACTATGCTAATGCAATGATCAATGTCATTATGATTTGACTAATGCTAATGCTATTATAACCTTCGTCAGAATTGGTGGAGTCGCTGTTGTTATCATTCTGGGTCCCATCGTGTTGCTCAACAATATTGCGCCGTAATCGTTCATCTTCTTTCCTGTTAGTCCTCACACGAGACGCATGTAATACCATAGCTGCTTTAGCAATTTGACGCTTGGTGATGTTGTTAATCCAAGTCCATGCTAGAACATCTCGAGGGCCTCTAGGTAGAGTTCGCTTCCAGAACTGAGCCTATGCAATCAAACAATGTAAAGATATCATGATGTATATGTGTATAAACATTGATATTTTTTTCAGTTTCACATACTTGGTTCATAGTTTGCGGAACAAGACATGTAGGATCAATGTTGTTGGACAGACACATGCTACTGACAATTAAAAATGTATCAAGTACTAAGCAAGAACTATCGGATAATCAGATTGGATCAAGGAATAATCAAGAACTATGGATAATCATTAACTAATCAAGAACTAATCAAGGACATGACAATCAGAGATTACACACATGGTGGGTCATGATATGAGTAAGATTGGCAATTTTTTTATTTTGTTTGTGAAGTGATAGGAAGTGTTTATGCTTGAGGAGAGCGATAGCAAGTGATTATAGCAAGGAGAGCGATAGCAAGTGTCGCTAATTGCAGACAGATAGTTTGAGGAGAGCAAAAGCAAGTGCCGCTACGTGCAGCGAGATAGCAGGTGTCCATGATATAGGAGAGAAAAGGCCTTGATGGGCTATTGGGTCAACGGGGTGGACATTGAATTTTGTATGAAAATGTGATTGAATTCACAATTGGGACTGAAGTATAATAATAGTGTTGAGTACGGAAGTACTAAACAACAGTGACGGATATTAATTTGTTTGTAGCAGTTGCTAACATTTTTTTTGTTCACCCATCAATTCATGCCATGAATTGTATACACAGCATGCTAATTGTATTGAACGCTCAATATGATTTTTATGTGTTTTGCATCAGGGGAGGACGGGACGGGACGGGACGGGATGGGATGGGATGGGATGGGATGGGATTATATGGGATGGGATGGGATGGGATGGGATGGGATGGGATGGGATGGGATGGGATGGGATGGGATGGGATGGGATGGGATGGGATCGGTCACGCATCCCACACTAGATAAAATAACTTACTTTGCTCGACATTGTTGCTGCCTCAATCTTGCTTTCTCCCGAACATTGTTGCTAATGACCACCACCATATCGTCAACACCGTCAATCTCGTTGTAATCTAGCTTGCCAACAACCTCATGAATACGACCACTTTTTCGAACGTTGGTGTTGGTGATGGTGTCCACATTTGGTTGTGGTGGAGAACTTGGGTTTGAGAGTTGACGTGGGTTAGTTTGGGTCGAAGTTGGTTTTGAAGGTTGGCATGCTGTAGTATTTGGCTCTTCTATGTCCTCCCCTTCGGGTGCAATGACTGAAAATTGGTTAGTAGTGCATAGTATAGTTGGTGTCATCATGTTGCCCACACAATATTGGGTGACAAGCTTTTTCCGCCTCTTCACGTTCTGCACAACGTTCCACTCACTATCAACAACTCTTTCAGGAGGATTGCTTGAGAACGTTGCTAGATCCAATGTAGGGGAACCATGTGCCCTCAATGCAACATCTACTTCTATATTACTTTGAGAACATGACGGTACCAGGGAACCTTGTGGCATGGAGGTTGATGATGAGGGTGAGGGTGAAGTTGAAGTTGGGGTAGGGAGTGCATCAAATTGTGCATATGGCAGTGTATTTGTGGTTTGTTGTGGCTCCATTCGTAGCGCTTGAGGTTGTGCTTGTGTTTGTTCAATTGCATGTGCTTGTGCTTGTGACATTCCCAGCGCCAATGTTAGTCTTTGTGCATGTGAATTTGCAAGTGGCTGTGTAGAAGATTTTGTGGTCGCCTTTGCTTGTGACACTTTTGGCACAAGTGGAACATAATGGATATTATTGGCATAGTACACCTTAAACCTAACGTCAGAATCAGGATTGAATGAATACTCATCAACTAGGCATACAATCCCATCGACCTTTGTCATGTACACATCGACATTAATTTGTAGTACCTTAGCAGCCCACATGAGAGTTACATAATCCATCCACTCACAATCACCAGAACTGTGAACATCCCATGCACTTGTTATAATTGTGTCATTGTACTCTAATTTGATTTTACTCCGAAATGTCATTGCAATGACGGCAGCCTCATCTCCATTTTGGAAATCATTCCATAACAACTTGCTCACTGCTTCACGCAACTTGCGTGTTGTCCATGTGGTCGATGGATAATGCAACAGAAGCAAGTACATGAGTGCGCCATACCCACAATCCCTTGGCTTGTACTTGAAGTCGGGCGGATCAATATGCATGATACCGTTAATGTCGTTAGGGGTGACCACATAGCTCATGAAGTCAAACCGATCATTAGAGTGCTGCAAATTTGATGTGGAGGTGAAAATGGAGAGTTAGGATGGAACAATTGGGATGCAATTGAGAATAGTTAGGCAAGTGTATAAATGTGAAGCATTGTGAGGGTAAGTGCTTAGATACCATATCAAGGAAAAAATGTATATAAACGAGAATACCCATCATCGTTAAACATGTGACGTACTTATATAGCGAGCAACCAACCAATACCCATCATGGTTAAACATTTGACATCATTATTTCCTTGGCATCTAAATTGTTCAAAGGTGGTACATGCATAGGCGAACATGTTTACAACTGCCTGATTGGAAGGTGTCTTGTAATATTCATGTGCAAACTAGGTGTTTGTAAACGCAACTACCCATACAACATACCTGCAATATGTGAAAAAGTGCAATGTGTAATACCTATCACATCTAGCATAGCACTTAGAGTTTGGCATCATAATATGATTTCAATGAAGATTAATAGGCGAACATGTTGATTACAATATGATACGAAGTTTTCCATCCCAAACATTGAACTTAGTTCAATGTACTTCATTCATTGTAGTATGTTCATTGTACTTCATTCATTGCACTTCATTTATTGATATACAGTACACGATATAAGTGTGATGATTTGAGAAAGGAACAACAACGAAAGGAAAATGATACGCAATTTATCATCACTAAAAGATGGAGAAATAAAGGGCAAGTATATATAAAAATAAAGAAATACATATGTTAAAGACAAACATATGAAATAGACATATCATGACACACCTTAGCAAAGGGAAGTAATCTTGGTACATGAACGCTTGGGCAAATCCATCCATGCGACACAGTGAACGTCATTTGTAATCCCTGCAAAACATATAAGAGCTCTAGGTACAACGTTCAGAAGATTGTGGTGAGCTATGATACACAAATATGAATCTTAGATGTTAGTTTTAATCCATTATAGCTATCTTAAAGGCACATGCAGTGATTGTTATATAATGCAACTTTGCAAGTAAAATACATTTTTTTAATAGTGCAAGGTGGCCTTGAAGGAGGACAAACATTTAATACATGCAACATGTCATCCTGAAGCTATATAGAAGTACTTGTAATCAGGGATTGCCTTCAAATCAATTCTAGTGGGGTTTGCAGTGATACACAAATCTGAATTTTAATTTTGTGTTGTGTGTTGTGTGTTGTGTGTTGTGTGCTGTGTCGTATGTCGTATGTCCTGTATCATGTGTCGTGTGTCGTATCGTGTCATGTCGTGTCGTCTCATCTCGTGTCCTGACCGATATTCAACATTGTGGTGAACCACACCACATTGTGGTCAACCACACCACACCACACAACACCACACCACACCTCACCACGCCACACCACGCCACACACCACACCACACCACGCCACACCACACACCACACCACACCACACACCACACCATACCATACTACGACACACAACGACACAAATCGACACAAAACAACACGTCATGATACGCCACACTTCACCATACCACACCACACCACACCACACCACACCTCACCACACCACACCATACCACACCACCACACACCACACCACACCAAACCTTACCACATCACACCTCACCACACCACACCACACCACACCACACCACACCACACAGCCTACACCACGCTACACCAAACCTCACTTCACCATACCACACCACACCAAACCGCACCACACCACACCACACCTCACCACACAGCACCACACCACACCACGCCGTACACACCACGCCTCACCACACCACATCACACCACAACACAACACAACACACCACACCACACCACACCTCACCACACCACACCACACAACACCTCACCACACACCACACTACACCACACCTCACACCACACCACACCACACACCGCACCACAATACATTGTACCACACCATACCATACCACGACATAAAACGACACAAATCGACCCAAACAACACGACATGATATGCCACGCCACACCACACCACACCACACCACACTACACTAGACCACACCACACCACCTCAAACCACACCACGCCTCACCTCACCACACCACACCACACCACTCCACATGTTGATTAATAGGCGAACATGTTGATGCGACGTTTTCCATTCCAAACATTCAACTAAGCCTTCTTCCTCGCTTTCGCGGCCAGATTTTTTTCTGATTTCGACATTTAGCAAAGAATAGGCGGCCGCCACACAGTTACGAGGGCTGCACTTGCACAGCCTATTCAATAGTCCTGGTCGGAACGTAGCCCAACACGCACTATACTTTTAATGACTTAATCAGTCGAAAACTGCGCGAAAACGGGCCTCGCCTCGCCTCGCCTCGCCTCGCCTCCCCACCCACCCCCCCACCCCACCACACCACCACCCCACCACACCACCACCCCACCACCCCACCCCACCACACCACACCACACCACACCACACCACACCACACCACACCACACCAACTTCACCACAACACACCACGCCTCACCACACCTCACCACACCACACCACACCACACCACACCACACCACATCACACCTCATCACACCACACCACACCACACTACACTACACTACACCGCACCACACCACACCACACCACACCACACCACACATGAACATCGAAAATCAGGTCGTGGCGGGAAGAAAACTTGCCTAGGATGATGATGACAAAGAGGGTGTGGTCGTAATTTCCCACCCAAACCGTATGTTTCCGTTGACTCCTTCCATCCCCATTCAACCTACTCAACCCCCTTAAAACCTAGCCGACAATAAACAAGCAACATCACATAGGCATCTCCTTTACCACCAACAACACTAACATAGCCAACATATTACATTATTGATACCACCAACATCAAAACTACCGCCAACAAACCCGCATCACGACTTGGGATCATGTTATGTATACTTACCTTATTACTACTGTCCACGATGTTGCTGCAATTCTTCGATGTGCATGTCCAAGACCTACAAGGGAGCACATAAATAGTATGCGTATAAGGATATTTGTATTATATTTGAATGATTTGAAGAATGCATCGTCCTCTTGGGTGAAGGGATCTACCATACGACATAGGATAATGTCTAAAGATATATGCAGTCGCTTATCTTGTCGAAAAACAAACTTGTTCAATGTGGCATATTAAAGAAATCAATGGTAATGGTTATGGCGATCATAGTCAACCACCTAACACTTCTCTTGTTGTTTACTTGTTGTATCATCGCCAAGTGGGTGCATAATTGAAACCTACTAAACTCCCAAATGTATTCACATTAACATCCCACTAGGTAACACGAGCATCTTGGAATTCAAACATAGCATGAACAATAATGCTAGGCAAGTAAAGCATGCATTCCATTCCCACAATGCATAAATGATGAAAGTTGAACTTTGATGATGGTGATAGTGATGATGATGATGATGATCATCATGATGAAGGTGTTGGTTGTGATGTTAATGTTGGTGATAGTGGTGTAAGTTGGAGATGATGGTGATGGTTCCGGAACATTGTGATGCTGGAAGGTGTTGGTGGAGCCCATCATGTACTTCATTTATCTTGTATTGGGTGCTTGTTGCAACTTATAGGAAGGCGGCCGATTCGAATTCGAGTAGGACCTAGCCAACACGACAGAGTAGGATAGGTTAACGATCCCAGGAAGGCTTCGCGCTAGCAACATAACAATCGCGAAAGACTAGGATAGCTATCCGAGGAAGGCTTCGCGATAGCAAGATTCGGCTTCCAAATCCGTGGAGAGAATCAAAAGCCGACCTAATTCGCGATCCTTCGATGATGCTTACCAATGAAGCTTGCCGATGATGCTTCGAGATGATGCGTTCCGATGTGCTCGCCGATGAAGCTTGATGAAGATGTCTGTGAGGTGCGCCGGTTAGGAGAAGGTCAAGGGGGAGAGTGTACTGTACTGCTGGGATGGGCCGGCTGGGCCGACTGGAATGGTGATGAGGTGGCGCTAGGCGGACGATAGTCGTGCCCCACGTGGTAGTGCCATGCAGGCAGGCGTTGTTAGGCTGCAAACCAGGGGGCCCTGCTGCAAACCGGCAACGCCAATGGTCGATGGACGATGACGTGTTCCAAGCACGCGAGCCAAAAGTAACCTCCCTCCCGACTAGGTTCCGAAATCGCTACATCCTTGTTGCCAAGAAGGCAAAAGCTTGAATGCTTCAAATGAACAGTTTGGAAGCGCAGAAACGATACTGCTCGCCGTTGGAAAGATATCCCATGTGCGCCAGTGAGATCTGGTTTGAGTCAAATCCTTTGACACGTGACAAATTATGATTGCATTAGTCATGGCCAGCGAACACGCACATCCAGGCAGAGCGCGAATCTCGCCAATGACAACCCTCGTTTAAGAGTTTTGAAGGGAATGAATGCGTTAATTAACCCTTTGGAGCGAAGGTGGGGGGGGGCGGGTGGGGGCGGGAGCTTGGTACTGGATTCGCTAGCAGCTTCGTCACAGGTAGTAAAGATTCGCCAGAACATATTCTGTCGAGGCTGTCCGTATCTAGTCATGGCCAACGAAAATATCCAGATCAAGCCAAATCGCGAATCTCGTCAACAATGACTCTCGGTTAAGTATTCGGAAGGGATTGAATGCGTTAATTAACTCGTTTGGAGCGAAGGGGTGTGGGGGGGGTGAGGGGGGCGGGGAGCGCCACATGGTCGATGGTCGATGGTCGATGACGTGTTCTGGAGGTCGTTAGGTCATGAGTCGCATGAGGCTCGAACGTGCTCACTTGCAAGGTATGGACGTGCGCGACGGCGTGGCCCACGTGTACCCGATCGGTTGCCACGCTGTCCCAGTACCGCAGATCGTCGAACGTTGTGAGGTCGTTAGGTCGCAGCACGAAGCTGCAATGTGCTTAATTCCAAGCTCCGCCAGTTCGTGAGATGGGCATGTAATCGTTTCACATAGAACTGTTCATTGTGCAATCTAGCAAGGCTGGAATCATGAGCATTACGTGAATTAGAAGTACCATAGTTGACGTGGCTTTCCGTAGGCCCCCGTAGGCCCACCCCACGCACCCGGCCCTGCGGCTGAGTTGTGGGTGAAATCCGTGCTAATAATAGCTCAAGTGCCCTAGGAGAATGATTCGTTCATTGTAATGCTTACATGTTTCGCCTCGATTTTTTGACGACAATTCCCTTCCCAAACCTATGTTTGCGCACATGATTGGATGGTACGAATTTGAAATGATTACAATTGTCACCCAATAATTGTAGGTTTTGGCCCAAAAAGCACAAACCTTCGCTCCTTTTCTTGAATTGCGATGCTCATATATGGTCTCTTGAGAATATCTCCGGTATCAATAAGTCTTATAATTGGTATATATAATGTTTTGTTTTTTTGTGATTTGAAGTGAAACCTGAAAAGTAGGTTGTGACACACACACGGACACACAGTTTTGACAGGCTAATCCCTCAATCAAAAAAATTGTAATTGTTTTCATTCGGGTAAAATCTGGAGATTTTTTTCATTCGGGTACAGTGAACAAAGACTTATCACCTGTGATGGACATTCCAGCTCCAGAGTCCACATGCCAGACACCCTCAGATAGGCTCGGGCTACACACATTATAGAACTTCGTTGTGCAAGAGAATAGGACAGAGCGTACCTCCTAGTTCTTGGACATGGCAAACCCGTCAATCTGAGCCTGCAAGGAGGACAACTGCTTTCGAGTCAGCGAACCTGGAAGGGCCAAGGCAATGGGCACGGGTTCACTGCCCGGTGCACCAGGCCTGGCCTTTCGCAGGTGCGGATGCTTCGTCCAGCAGCGTTCCTCCGAGTGGCTCGTTTTGTGAGGACAAGGTCCCCAAGCGCAATCCAGGCGTCTCTTGGCAGTCCCGGAACCCTGAGCACCAGGCCCCCGGCCACGTTAGAAAGCAGCATTGGCAGGGACATGGGGAGGGTCGCGGGACCAACCAGGATGCCTGGAGTCCGACTTGGGGAGCGACACATTCAAGAAATATAACGACCGATACTCTGCAAGACAGGTCCAGTAATCAACAGGCAGGTTCTGGTACAGCAACGTACCAAATTTGATCCGCAGAGAGTCGAAGCGAGTGAGAGTGATACCCTGAACGATAGTGTTCATGGCATGACGCTGAGTCTGTGGATACCCAGCACTGCGGAGGTCAGTGCACAAACCGCGGACCTTGCGAAAGAAATCATCCACACGCTCAGAGTGGCTCATGGATGCACCTTGAAGCTCGATGAGCATGAGAGGGACACGAGCGGCAAGGGCATCAGACTGCTTCCTCCGGATATCGATCAAGATATCCCGAGGAGTGGCGAAGTCCTGATACACTTTGACCATCGCATCCGTCATGTGAGCAAGCATCATGGTGAGACACATGAACTCCTGACGGTCCAGGGGCAGGGCACTAAAACCCAACAGTGCAGGATCTACACGAGACTCACCATGAGAGGCCGAAGTTCCAGCAGCAGGAGCAGGGGTGAGGGGTGCCAAAGACTTACGAACAGCCAGAAAATACTCAGCCGCAAGACCAGCGTCATACGCGCGCTGGTCATCTATGTTCCTAACATCAGGCAGGGACCTCGCAAAACTCACTACCAGCTCGAAATCAGGCTCCACAGGACAGAGAGGACGTGGAACCTTCAACCACTGGTAACCCTTCAGATCAGCATTCCTACGCCCCACACCACCAAACGTAACCCCATGAGCAGGAGGATATCTAATCCCCTCCGGAACAGGCCCTAGAAAAGACCGGCACTTGAGACCTAGCTCAGTGAATGCCATCACACGTCGAACACGACCCTTGAGATCAACATTGGCCTGAGTGGCCTTATATCCAGCCTACCGTACAAGATGCCATCCAGAGATCCAAGCTCGGATTGAGCTCGGCGGACAAGACGGAAGTCCCGCAGCTGTAGACTAGGAGGAGGTCCACCAGAGAGCAGATGCTCCCAAGAATCGCGAGACCGCGAAGTCAAGACTGGAGGGGGTGGGATCGATGGAGGAGGCAGATCCACAGGCGGTGGCGGAGGTGGCTCCCGCGAAGTGCCAGCAGCAGATGTGCGGACAGCCGTGGCAGCAGCCCCTCGAGCACGAGTGTTGCAGCCAGGAAGTCCTCGCTCCAGAGGGTTGGTGGTGGTGAAGGACGCAGAGCTTTGCAGCAAAGACGGCTTGGCCACCTCCGGGTTGACCGGTGGAAGTGGCACAAGCAGAGGTGCATGCAGAGGCGCTGGCGTAGGGTAGGTGCAGGCAGAGGCGCCGACGGAAGAGCAGGCTCATAAACTGGCGAAACAGTAGAAGTCTCAAAGACTCGAGTGGCAGCAGTCGGAGTCACTCCACCGTAGTCGCCACTCGTAGCACTCTTCAAATCATCAGAGTCAGAACGGTGAAAGTCCTCCTCATCTTCTGTCAGGTAATCGTCAGTTTGGCAGCCACCCCAGAACTGGGCAGTTGGCGGCACAGGACCCGAAGAATACTTGATGGACTGTGTCTGGACACAGCAAAGATTCATTAGAACGTCCTCAACCTCAGGAGAGAGGCGTTGGACAGAAGGAGAAGGAGTCGGAAAGATGGAGGTATAACTGGGGGTGGGGTGGGGGGGTGGCTTCCACGATGGCGGAAGGAGACTCCTCTCCGGCAGCAGAGGCCGCTGGCGCGCAATCATCAAGCCAATCAGTAGGAACCCTAAACTCCGGAGGAAGGATAAGGTCGCAGCCATTGCTAATAATGGTGCTGCGAATGCCGCGCGACCAAGAAAGCCCATTTTGTTCAGTGAGTTTCTCAAAGCCGGCAGCAGGCCCTCGCGTTACATTGAATAGCAGTGGTAGAAATAACGAACCCAGTAACCTATCAGCTAGAATACACTCCGAAGAGTGGACAGAGACGTTGCAGCGGAACAGACGCGCCAATCTATACACGGAGACGAGAATAGCATTACAAGCACAGGAGACCCATCAAGGGGCACCAGTGGTGAAAGGGGCGGCAGCCTGGAACCTAACAGGGTACAGGCTAGACCGGTGACGCAGCCAACAGGAAGCTGTCACTGAGTCATCAAGGATGACACAGTCTACGGGAAGCTAGCACAGTACTGGCAGAGCCGATAGTTCTAAGGAAGTACATAAGTAGTCACCAAGTCATAAAACGCGTGAGAGCACCGCAATTCATGCTGACACGCCCCACTAGGCGTTTTCATTACTTGCTACTTGAACTTGAACTTGGTTACATAGCTTCAGCCAGCAATTTGGCTGCTCGCCGTCTTCGGCAGTAAAAAACATTATTACCAGAAAATGTAAACTCGAACAAATCACTGTTCTTTTCTTTCATTTTTCATTTGTTTTTCATTTGTTTTTCAATATATTCCTCTTCTTCTGGACGAAAAAAACAGTACACGAAAAAACCCTATTCAAACCTATCAAAAAAGACTTGATCCAGTCTCTTCATACATTCATGGATGAACAAAGGAAGCTTTTCTCGCCCTTCAACTTCTGGATTGCACATCAGATAATGTAGAAGAATCACTTTTCTCTCCGATTGGGAAATCAGGCTCTGATACTTTCTTCTCGAATCCAGCAAGGCTTCGTCAGTACATTACTTGTTACAGTCCAGGGGTAGCAAAATAGCCTTAGGGACTTGCCCAACCCTGATATCAGTAGGGATCGGCATATCATATTAGGCCGGCCAAAGGGGAGTATGATATCCTTCGATATCATATGATGCCGGCCAAAGGTGAGTATGATATCCTTTGATATCGTATGATGCCGGCCAAAGGTGAGTATGATATCCTTTGATATCATATGATGCCGGCCAAAGGTGAGTATGATATCCTATGATATCATACAAATTGCATCATATGATATTGTATTTAAATGGTAACTTTGGCCTACTCAGGCTGCTGGCATCATATGATATCATATCATGACATGATATCATATCATACCATGTTGCCGTTCCCTAGATATCAGGAGGGGCTCAACCGAAAACAAAACTGATGAATTAAACCCCAGATGGCAGATGCAAAACTACATGCCCCCCCCCCCCCCCCCCCCCCCCCCACCCCCCCCCCCCCGCAAATGCACACACACACATGCACACACACATGCAAAACTACATGCCCCCCCCCCCCCCCCCCCCCCCCACACACACACACACACACCCACACATGCACACCCACACATGCACACACAGATGCAAAACTACATGCCCCCCACCCACACATCCACCCCCCACCCACACATGCACGCATGCACCCACAAACACACACATGCACCCACAGATGCAAAACTACTTGCCCCCCCCCCCCCCCCCCCCCCCCCCCCTTATCCCCAACACACATCCACCCACCCACATGCACGCATGCACACACAAACACATGCACCCACAGATGCAAAACTACATGCATTATAAAGGTCATGATTATAATGGTCATGATTATAGAGGTCATGATTATAGAGGTCATGATTATAAAGGTCATGATTATGCCAGATAATAGGAAGGGCCTTTCTTATCGGCTTTTGTCAGCAACTTCTAGGCAGCTCCCTGAGCCAGCCTCAGTGCTGCACCCAACTATTTCAGCGGTTCTGGACACAAACATTACATTACATTACATTACATGTTAAAGTCTACTTGACACCGCGAGGGTGTATGAGACTCTGTGCTTAAACAAAACGAAAGAGCACCCACAAAGCGAAAAACCCCATTACATCAGGGGGTGTCGAGGACAAACAAACAAACAAAACTCCCAACCACCGTTTTGGTGGCGTAGGTATTATTGGTAAACTTGAAGCTTACACTGATTGTGTCAGCTTCAAGTTGCACTAGTTTGTGTCAGGTCTGCCTGAATAGCCAGTAAGGGGAGCTGCCTAGAAGCTGTTGCCGGTAGTCGAATGGAAAAGCTCTTATTCCAAGGGCAGGCACTAGGACTCTCTAGGTTTGGTCAAATCGCTAGCAAAGGGAGCTGCCTAGAAGATGCTGCTGGAAGCCAAAAAGATGGGCTTAAATTCCAGAGGCAATATGTAGCTTCAAGTTTGGCCAAATCGCCAACTAGGGGAGCTGTGCAGAAGCTGCTGGTAGCCATAAATAGTGCCCCTAATTCCAGGGGCCCTAGGTAGCTTCAGGATTGGCCGAATCACTACCCATGGGAGCTGTGTAGAAGATGCTGCTGGTAGCCGGAAATACCGATTTAGGTTTGGCCGAATCGCCACACAAGGGAGCTCTGTAGAAGATGCTGCTAGTAGCCGAAAAGAGAGACTCTAATTCCAGGGGCACTGGGTCGCTTCGAGTTTGGCCGAATCGCTAGCTAGAGGAGCTGTGTAGAAGCTGCTGCTGCTAGCCCGATGGAACAGCTATAATTCCAGGGGAACTAGGTCGAGTTAGGTTTGGCCTACATCGCTAGTCAAGAGAGCTGCCTAGAAGCTGCTGCTGGTAGCTTAAATAACAGCTATATTTTCATGAGCCCTAGTTTGCTTCAGGTTTGGCCAAATCGCTAGAAAAGGGAGCTGCCTAGAAGCTGCTGCTGGTAGCCGGAAAGAGAGGCTATAGTTCTAGGGGATGTAGATTGTATCAGGATTGGCTAAATCGCTTCCCAAGGAAGCTGTGCAGAAGATGCTGCTGGTAGCTGAAAAGAGAGGCTCTAATTCCAGGGGCACGGGGTCGCATCAAGTTTGGTCGAATTGGCGAATCGCTAGCCAAGAGAGCTGCCTAGGAGCAGCTGCTGGTAGCTAAAATAACAGCTATATTACCAAAGGACCTAGTTCGCTTCAAGTTTGGCCAAATCGCTAGCAAAGGGAGCAGCGTAGAAGCTCCTGCTGGTAGCCCAATGGAACTGCTCTAATTCCAGGGAACCTAGTTCGCTTCAGGTTTGGCAAATCGCAAGCAAAGGGAGCTGCCTAGAAGCTGCTGCTGGTAGCCGGAAAGAGGCGCTATAATTCCAGTTGACCTAGGTAGCTTCAGGTTTGGCCGAATCACTACCCAAGGGAGCTGTGTAGATGATGATGCTGGTAGCTGAAAATACCGATTTAGGTTTGGCCGAATCGCTACACAAGGGAGCTCTGTAGAAGATGCTGCTGGTAGCCGAAAAGAGAGGCTCTAATTCCAGGGGCACAGGGTCGCTTCGAGTTTGGCCGAATCGCTAGCTAGGGGAGCTGTGTAGAAGCTGCTGCTGCTAGCCCAATGGAATAGCTATAATTCCAGTTGACCTAGGTAGCTTCAGGATTGGCCGAATCACTACCCAAGGGAGCTGTATAGAAGATGCTGCTGGTAGCTGGAAATACTGATTTAGGTTTGGCCGAATCGCTACCCATGGGAGCTCTGTAGAAGAAGCTACTGGTAGCCGTAAATAGTGGCCCTTATTCCTGGGGCCCTAGGTAGCTTCATGATGGGCTGAATCAATACCCAAGGGAGCTGTGTAGATGATGATGCTGGTAGCTGAAAATACCGATTTTGGTTTGGCCGAATCGCTACCCATGGGAGCTCTGTAGAAGATGCTGCTGGTAGCCGAAAAGAGAGGCTGTTATTCCAGGGGCACAGGGTCGCTTCGAGTTTGGCCGAATCGCTAGCTATGGGAGCTGTATAGAAGCTGCTGCTGCTAGCCCAATGGAACAGCTATAATTCCAGGGGAACTAGGTCGAGTTAGGTTTGGCCGAATCGCTAGTCAAGAGAGCTGCCTAGAAGCTACTGCTGGTAGCCAAAAAGAGGGGCTATAATTCCAGGGGACCTACGTAGCTTCAAGATTGGCCGAATCACTAACCAAGGGAGCTGCCTAGAAGCTGCAGCTGGTAGCCAAAAAGAGGCGCTATAATTCCAGGGGAGCCAGTTTGCTTCAGGTTTGGCCTACATCGCTAACCAAGGGAGCTGCCTAGAAGCTGCTGCTGGTAGCCAAAAAGAGGGGCTATAATTCCAGGGGAGCCAGTTTGCTTCAGGTTTGGCCTACATCGCTAACCAAGGGAGCTGCCTAGAAGCTGCTGCTGGTAGCCAAAAAGAGGGGCTATAATTCCAGGGGACCTAGGTAGCTTCAGGATTGGCCTACATCGCTAACCAAGGGAGCTGCCTAGAAGCTGCTGCTGGTAGCCAAAAAGAGGCGCTATAATTCCAGGGGACCTAGGTCGCTTCAGGATTGGCCAAATCGCTAGCTAGGGGAGCTGCGTAGAAGCTGCTGCTGCTAGCCCGATGGAACAGCTCTAATTCCAAGGGCACTAGGTTGATTTAGGTTTGGCCTAGATCGCTAGCCAAGAGAGCTGCCTAGAAGCTGCTGCTGGTAGCTTAAATAACAGCTATACTTTCATGAGCCCTAGTTTGCTTCAGGTTTGGCCAAATCGCTAGAAAAGGGAGCTGCCTAGAAGCTGCTGCTGGTAGCCAGAAACAGAGGCTATAGTTCTAGGGGATGTAGATTGTATCAGGATTGGCCAAATCGCTACCCAAGGAAGCTGTGCAGAAGATGCTGCTGGTAGCTGAAAAGAGAGGCTCTAATTCCAGGGGCACAGGGTCGCATCAAGTTTGGTCGAATTGGCGAATCGCTAGCCAAGAGAGCTGCCTAGAAGCAGCTGCTGGTAGCCAAAATAACAGCTATATTACCAAAGGACCTAGTTCGCTTCAAGTTTGGCCAAATCGCCAGCAAAGGGAGCAGCGTAGAAGCTCCTGCTGGTAGCCCAATGGAACTGCTCTAATTCCAGGGGACCTAGTTCGCTTCAGGTTTGGCCGAATCGCAAGCAAAGGGAGCTGCCTAGAAGCTGCTGCTGGTAGCCGGAAAGAGGCGCTATAATTCCAGCTGACCTAGGTAGCTTCGGGATTGGCCGAATCACTACCCAAGGGAGCTGTGTAGAAGATGCTGCTTGTAGCCGGAAATAGTGGCCCTTATTCCTGGGGCCCTAAGTAGCTTCATGATGGGCTGAATCACTACCCAAGGGAGCTGCGTAGAAGCTGCTGCTAGTAGCTGTAAAAAGGGGCCCTTATTCCAGGGGACCTAGATAGCTTCAGGATTGGCCGAATGACTACCCAAAACACAATCTGTTTGATATCAAATAGAGGGATTAGTTTACCACACGAGCTGTTAGATCTAACCTGAATGTAGCCCACAATCGGTTAGATCTAACCCGAATGTAGACCACAAACGGATAGATCTAACCCGAATGTAGACCACAAACGGATAGATCTAAACCTAGTGTTGCCCACCAACGCTTACATATAGCTAAATTAAACCCTTTATTCCATGGTTAACCAGGTGTGGTCGATTTTTTTTTTTTTTTAGTTGTGAAAGGACTTTCACCCCAGGAGGTGGGTCTCCCGACACAAACCAGCGACACGGAGGATTCAGTTCGAATGGTGGTGCCACTCCTACAATATGCAAAGTAGGCGCACTTAGGGTTGGTGAGAGATACCAACCCACGACCAACCCACGACCAACGATTGGTCGATTTCCATATTGCTAGTGGCCTAGACTGTGAAGTTAGTCTTCCACCATCGTCCCTTTTCCAGGGGCTTCATCTCCTCTTCTAAGTACTCGCCCACAGGTTTCCAGTACTGCATGTACTTGCGCCCCACTGTCTTGCCGGGCGTGTAGTTGAGCAGCTTGGAGTAACGTTGAAGCAATGTTAACATATAGCACGAGCGGGCCTCACTGGTGAGATATTTCTGGGCAAAGGCCTGTGTACATGATGATGATGGTGGTGGTGATGATGATGATGATGATGATGATGATGGTGATGAGGGTGGGAAGGTGGCGTGGTAGAGAGTCGGGATGGTTGGGTGTGTTTTAGGAGTAATGTTATATATAGCACGAGCGGGCCTCACTAGTGAGATATTTCTGGGCGAAGTCCTATGTGGTAGGGCAGGGTGGGGGCTGGGCTGTGCTGTGCTGTATGTGTGTGTGTGTGTGGTGGTGGTGGTGGTGGTGTGGGGGGGGGCAAAGTC
>JAJSRW010001144.1:45000-48291 GCA_022414725.1 Microglena sp. YARC
CACGCCCACCACAACCCACAACCACCATTACCACCACCACCTCTACCACCACCATTACAACCTCTACCACCACCATTACCACCACCACCACCACCACAACCATAACCACCACCATCACTACCACCACAATTACCATACCATTACCACCACTACCACCTCAAGTCCACCATTTAAAACCACCACCACCACTACCCACCACCACCACCACCATTACCACAACCATTACCACACCAACACCAACATTACCACCACCACCACCACCACCACCACCGACACCACTACTACCACCACCACCACCACTACGACCACCACCACCACTACGACCACGACTACCACCACTACCACCACCACAACCACCATTACTACCACTACCCCCTACCACTACCACAAACACCACGACACCATGTATAAACAGCGCCATCATTTCCAGACATAAGTCACAGGACGTAGTGAACTAAGGTGTGGACAAAGTGGTACTAGAATGCCAAAGAAACCACACAAACAAATACCACCCCCACCACTACCACTACCACTACCACCACCAACATTTCCAGACATAAGTCACGGAACGTAGTGGACATTGGCGGAGAAATTGGTAGCGTAGATAGAATGCCAAAGGAAACCACACAAGCATACCACCACCACCACCACTAACAGCACCATTTCCACTACCACCACCACCACCACTACTACAAATCACTACCACCACCACCACCATACCCTACCACTACCACCGACCACTATCCAACAGTGCCATCATTGCAGCATAAACTCACGGAAGCATCAGTGTGAACATTAGGGCATTCAGTAAGTGTGAATAGAATGCCAAAGCAAGCACAAAACAAATACCACCACCGACCACTAACAGCACCATTTCCACTTACCAACCACCACTACCACGCACCACACCACTACGTACAATCACTACACCACCCACCACCACACCACCACTGCTACCACATTACCACCACTTACCACCACCACTATCAACAGTGCCATCATTGCCAGGGCCATAACTCACCGGGAATGTAGTGGACATAGGGGCTTCCAGTAAGTGGTAGTATAATGCCAAGCAAATAGCACACAAACAAATACACCACCACCACCACCACCATCACCATCACCACCACTACCATCACCACCACTACCAGCAGTGCCATCATGCCAGACATACTCACGGGATGTAAGTGGACATAGGCTTCAGTAAGTGGTTAGTAGAATGCTAAAGCAAAGCACACAAACAATACACCACCACCCACCACACCCACCACTACCCATCACCACCACTACTGCCAGTGCCACCATTGTCCAGACATAACTCACGGATGTAGTGCGACATAGGGCTTCAGTCTTCAGTTAAGGGTGGGTTAGAATGCCAAAGGCATAGATTCCAACATAACAAAATACCACCACCACCACCCCACCACCCGACTACCGACTACCGACAGGGGTTGCCATCATGCCAGACTAACTCACGGGATGTAGTGACATAGGGTTCAGTAAGATCTTCAGTAAGTGGTGGTAGAATCGCCAAAGCAGCACACCAAACAAAATACCACCACACCCCACCACCACACTACCACGACCCACCACCACACCACCACCACTAACACTACTACCCAACAGTTGCCACATTTTCAGCCATACACTCACGGATGTATGAGACATAGGCTTCAGGTCAGGGGTGGGTTAGAATGCCAAGCAACCGCGTCACAACAAATACCACCACCACCACCACCACCACCATCACCACCACTACGACAGAGCCATCATTGCCAGGACAATAACTTCCCGGGATGTAGGGACATAGGGCCCTTCAGTAAGATGGTAGTTAGAACGCCTTTGTAGCCTGATTCCTCTTTAAATATGAGCGAGGCAATGGAGTAGCGTGGATCAAACCTGTGGAGGCGTAGGTGTTGTGCGTGGTTGTGTGTGTTGGGGTGGGGGGGAGTGGTGGTGTGGTGGTGTGGTTGGTGGGGTGGTGGGTGTTATGGGGTTCGGTGTGTGGTGTGGTTGTGGTGTAATGTGGTGTGTGTGTGTGTGGGGGGGGGGGGGGGGGGAGAGTGTTGCTGTTGTTGCTGTCCCGTCACGGCATTCTTTCAGACGCACCAGCTTCATTCTAGGTTAGGCAAAGGACAGGGAAGGGGAGCAGCCTAGAAAAGCTACGACGGTCTGCCTCAAAAGCAAAACAGTCTTGGCGAGGGCCTCTTCATGGAGCTGCCTAAGAAGAGCTTCATTACTCGCCTTGTACCTTGTAAAACACATTTTATTATGATGCAAGTTGTATTGATTGTCGTATTAATTAGCATGCCTGCCCGTGGTCAACATCATCATGATAGCCCACTGTTTTTTTTTTTTTTTTTTTCCGCCACGAGCAGCAGCTTCTAGCAGCCCCCTGGGCTGGCTAGAAGCTGCTGCTAGTAGCCGAAAAGAAAAACAGTGATAATAGCATTCTTGCCTCTGGTTAGCATCATATGATATGGCAGCCCCTAGACATATTTTTGGTTCAACATTCATATGATGCAAGTTGTATGATGTCCCTATAATAGCATATCTTGCCCTTGGTCAACATACATATGAGTGCAAGTTGTATGATGTCCTATAATAGCATTACTAGCCCCTTGGTCAACATCATATTGATGCAAGTTGTGATGATTGTATCCTATAATAGCATACTTGCCCTTGGTCAAACATCATATGATGCAAGGTTGTATGATGTCCTATAATAGCATACTTGCCCTTTGGTCAAACATCATATGCATGCGCAAGTTGTATGACTGTCTTATAAGGTAGCATACTTGCCCTTGGTCAACATCATATGATGCAAGTTGTATGATGTCTTATAATAGCATACTTGCCCTTGGTCAACATCATATGATGCAAGTTGCTGATGATGTCTTAAACGCATACTTGCCCTTGGTCAAAACATCACTATGATGCAATTGTATGTGTCTTATAATAGCATTACTTGCTCTTGCCGTTTCAAATCATATCATGCAAGTTGTATGATGTCCTATACAGTCATACTTGTCCCTTGGTCAACATCATATGATGAAGTTGGTATGATGTCTTATAGATAGCAGCTGTTCCCTTGGTCAACATCATATGAGCAAGTTGTCATGATGTTTTATAATAGCATACTGCCCTTGGTCAACATTCATATGATGCAGTGTGTATTTGATGTCTGTATAATAGCATGCTCTGCCTGTCAACATTCATATTTGATGCAAGTGTTATGTGTTAATAATAGGCATTTTACTTGCCCTTGGTCAACATCATACTTGATTGCCA
>JAJSRW010000092.1:0-15000 GCA_022414725.1 Microglena sp. YARC
CCCACCTCTAAGCACGAGCTGCGCCTGACACAGTCCCACAACCCAGATAAGACGATGCGAACTAATGGGGAGATGCCACGAAGCTGTATAGAGAAATACCTGCTGTCCCATCCAGCCTTAAAACCAGCCATATAAACCCATTAGCAGGGCTGCACACTTCGCAGTCACCAGTACCACGAACAACTCGCCGCTAACAAACCAGCTCAAAAACCGCTGCGCAGCATGGGCACCCAAACCGCAAGACAATAGTCAACACTGCACCACCCAACCCGCCACCCACAACTCCCTAGGTGCAACGAGTCTAACATAGTATTAAACGTAGCAGGCTGACTGAACCCCAAACTCAACATGCGAGCGGCTAAAAGGTAGATCCAATTATAGTTGACGGAGCTGAAGTCGTTGAACGTATGGATAACCTCACATCAAATCACGACTCACACAGGCGCCACACCACCCCAGTGCAGAACGCTTCGTCCTCCACAGGAAGAGCCGCTTGGTGATCTGGTGGGTAAGTTATAGGTGGAGTGAAGGATCAGGGTGTGGTAAGGTGTGAGTTGGCTGGTTGATTAGTTGTGGGGGATGATGTGTGTGTAGGGCAAGGGTGGGTAGGAAGGGGCAGGGCATAGCTGCTGTGGAGTAAGAGGATGGGTGGTGAGGAGTGGAAAGGGCACTAAGGGTCGTAGGACGATAGGCAGGCTGCGGGTGGCTTGGAATACAGGGGGCACAGAGACTAGCATGGTGCTAAACAGCGGCCAGTAGAGATAAGAGCCTGGAGTCAGGGCGCCAAGAAACGAGTCCGAGGCCAAGCGATAACAGTAAGTTGGCAGTGCGAAAAGGGGAGATACAGTAAGGAAGATGTGACAAGCCTGTAAAGAGGGTGAAGGGTGGATACGGCGCGTACTAGAGTTGACTTGGGTATTACGTAGCGTAAGATACCGGTGTGGCTAAGGGTGGTGGCAGTCCCGGAGAGTAAATCGCAGGGCACTAAAGTACGGAACAAAGAGGGAAATAAGAGCAGAAATTTAGGCAGAGTGAGAAAGTGGGTAAAAAAAATGGTCCTACGTGGTTGCGATCACGGTAGGAATTCCAGTGTGTGCGGTGGAAGGGTGAGCGAGCACAGCATCCGAGAGGTGGCAAGGGAGTTCAGAATAACGCGCCCCCGAGAAGAAGGAAGACTACCAGATGGTGCATAGGGCGAGATAAGAGTGTAGGGGATGATAAAGTGGTCAAGGTCGGAATAGTGCCCTTGGGTGGTAGTAAAGGTGGGGGCCCAAGGCCAGGGTGGCACGAAAAAAAAATGGATCCCCCACATGAAAGAGATCCCTCAAAGGATATCTCTTACACCTATATTGATGCCCATTCTTGGCTTATTGTTATCCATCCTTGATCATCATCGCTCTCCACCCCCCCCCACAATCACACCTGCACCTTGAGCTCCTGTCTGAATCTTCTCTCAGCAAGGGAGGTGTATGTCGAGCGGGAGATCCTCAGGTCACAGGGGAAATCCTCACACATTGTTGGAATGGTTGTTTTCACCATCCTCAGCATCCTCATTAGCCCACTCACTGCAGCTCGCCCCCCCAAAACAACTGAGCGGCCACCTACCCACCCACCTCCACCACCACCACAACCCGCCACGATGACGACCTTGTACTACACACCTGTCCCACCCACTGCAACCACCCGTCACCAAGACCCCCACCGCACCAACACCCCCCCCCCCTCTCCCAGCCCACCACTAACCTCACCTGAAGCCGTCACGAATTTCTCCACAGGAGAGGTGACAGCTGGATTTTCCTCAACGCATGGCAATTTATTACACTATTGTTGCTATTATGTTGTTTGCCACTCTCACCATCCATTAAGCCTCCCCAGCTCCCGCTCTACCACCACCTTACCACCGAACCTCAAACCAATATCACGACTCACTACCACAACCTCACTTTGGAACTCTTCTGTCCAATGGTCTTCCACAATTGAGGTGGTCATCTCAGCTCCCTCAGCAGGCAGTATTCCTTTCACATTTGTTGCCATCGTTATTTTTGCCACCCTCACATCCCATCCCCGGCGGCACCTCGCAGCCCCCCCCACCCCCTCCTCGAAGCCTGTGAGCCTTGTCTCCGAATGTTTCCAGCAAGGGGAGGTGAAATGCGGAGCTGTTGAGCCTCTCTCAGACCATGGATACTCCTTATCGGTGGCAGAATAGCTTGAGGCAGTAAAACTGATCGCATTGCTGTTGGTTCCTGCATCAGAGGTTGGAGGTTAGGTGGTTTAGAGGTTGATGGTTGGGGATGGTATGGAGGTGTTGGTGGTGGTATGGAAGGATTGGATGGTAATTATGTTAGTAGCTTGAGGATTGTTGGTAGAGTGCCCAGCACGGTCTGGTGGTTGGCTGGTATTGGAAGTTGTTGGTGGCGGCTTGTGTTGTTGTTTGGATGTTGTTGGTGGTGGGTGGTATGGAGGTTGCTGGTGGATTGCGTGGTAGTTGGAGGTTGGTGGTGGTTGGTGGTGGTTGAGGTTGGTGGTGAGTGGGAGGTGGTCCTGCATGCAGGGGTTGAGGTTGGTGGTTGGATGGTGGTTGGCTGGTGGTTGGTTGGTGGCTTTGAGGTTGGTGGTTTGGTCGTGGTTCAGGAGGTTGGCTGGTTGATGGTTGGAGGTTGAAGGTTGGAGGTGGAGCGTTGCAAAGGTCAAGGGTGGGAGGTTGAAGGGTTGGAGGTTGAAGGTTTGGTGGTGGAAGGTTGGCAGGTGGTTGGTGAAGGTTGGAGGTTTGGAGGTGGTTGTTGGTTGTTGGTGATTGAGGTTGGTCCTGCAATACAGCAGACAGGTTGAGGTAGGTGCCGTCTGGCTCGCGTTGGCTGATGGCTGGAGGTTGGTGGTGGGTGGTTTAAGGTTTGTTGTGGTTTGAGGTTGGTAGTGGGATGAGGTTGGTAATTGCATAGAGGTCAAAGGTTGGTGGTTGGTGGTTGCAGGTTGGTGGTGGTTGATGGCTGGTTTGAGGTTTGAGGTTGGTCAGCTGCGCATGAGGTTACGCTTGCATAGAAGTTGAGGTTGGTGGTTGGTGGTGGTTTACTAGGTGGTGGTAATTCGGCGTGTGATTGAGGTCTGGTGGTGGATGAGGTTGGCTGGCTGCATACGGATGATTGACGGTTTGTTGGTTGGTGGTGGTCGGATGTTTGGCCTGGTGGATGAGGCTTGGTGCTGTACAGAGGTTGAGGTTGAGTGGTTGGTGTGGTGGATGTTTTTTGGGTGTGGTGAGATGAGGTTGGGTGCTGCATACAGAGGTGAGGTTGGTGGTCTGGTGGTGGTTGATGTTGGTGGGGTGGACTGAGGTTCTGGTGCCTGCATAAGATGTTGAGGTTGGTGGTTGGTTGGTGGTGGGATGAGGTTGATGTTGGTGGTTTGGTGGTGTGATGAGAACGTTGGTGGTGCTGCAAGTTGCACCCTGAGCACACGAGTTGAGGTTGAGGTTGTTGGTGGTTTGAAGGCTGATGGTTGTTGAGGTTCCAAATGCAGTCTGAGAGCTATGGACACCACTACTACGTTTATATTAAAATCATTGACATATATATACATATACTCACCTACAGGGTACTTCCAAGCGACGCCCTTTTGCGCGCTGGCCGCGCCTGCCTTTTTGAGCCTCACTGTGCGTTTCGCGCAGTTTTTTGCACCCCCCTTGTGGGCGCAGCAAGCAAATTTTGCCGCTTTTTGCAACTACAGAACACGCGCCAGTTTTTTGTTTTCAAGTGGCTAACAAGCGCTGGCCAATTTGGTCAATAGAAGTACCCTGCTCACCTACTTCAAAGATCCCGATGCAGCATGAAGCTAATAATATTATCAAGTACTAAATACTACATACTACTACATCTACATTTTACAAATATATAAATATACCACCCAATAGAGTTTTTCAATAATTAGTACTGTATGCTTACCACTTAATGTCCAATACGGATGACACAGCATGACATGAAGCTTATACTATATACATTAATATAATACTATCATATAACATATATAATACATACTACATATATACTACATTTAATATAGACACGATTTAAGACTCATACTCACCCACGTTCATACCTAGATGCAGCATGAAGTTACTTCTGCTACGATAGATACATTAATATATACTGCTTACAATATAATGCATTTATAATGCACTCTTTAATACATATACTCACACCCACTCCAGATCCAGATGCAGCTATGAAGCTTACACTATATACATTAATATAAACTACACACCAGCATACCTTGCTACACACTACCTATATAATGCACTTATAATATATATTTAATTCATATACTCACCCACTCCAGATCCGGATGCAGCATGAAGCTTATACTATATGCATTAATATAAACTACACACCAGCATACTTTGCTACACACTACCTATATAATGCACTTATAATACATATTTAATTCATATACCCACCCACTGTAGATCCGGGTGGCAGTATTAAGCTCATACTATATGCATTAATATATACTACAAACTACGTATATAATGCACTTATAAATTATAATACGTATTTGAATACTTATAAACCTCACACCACTTAGATCCGAATGCAGCATGAAGCTTGTATTACAGGTAATAATACATTAATATAACCAAACACTACATATATAATGCATTATAATACACATTTAAGACTCATACCTCACCCACTTCATACCTAGATGCAAGCATGAAGCTTGTACTACAGGTATATACATTAGTATAAAACCAATATACCACATATATAATGCATTTATAATACCACATTTAAGACTCATACTCACCCAACTTCATACCTAGATGCAGCATGAAGCTTTGTACTACAGGTATATACATTAGTATAAACCATATACTACACATATAATGTAGTTATAATAAAATCATGCTAGGGGAGTGAGCCCGTCCCCCAATACTCACCCACTTCAGATCCGGATGCAGCATGAAGCCTACAGATGGATCCTCATCTTCAAAAAGCAGTCTGTCCACCTCTTCTGGCGGTTCAAATTTGGTTAAATTGGGGGTTTTGATTGGGTTAATTTTGGGGTTTAAATTGGGGTTTAAATTTGGTTAACATTGGGGTTTGAATTGGGTTAAATATTGGGGTTTAAATTGGGGTTTAAATTTGGTTAACATTGGGTTTAGAGGTTAGACTTCGACTTGTTCTGAGGCCAATCTCCCAGAATTCTCCCGTCCAGAAATTCTCAGATCCCAGCGCAATCTTGAGATTCGAAAGTCCGACATTTTCGAAACACCCATCATGAATCCAAATCATCCCTGAATTGCTTTAAGGGGAGGATAGTGGCAGCTGCTGTTTAGAGTTTAGGATTCAAAGTGGTAGGCTGAGAGTTATAGAGACCCACATCTTTAATAACAATTAACCACTTTATTCTGCCCTGAAGGGGTTTGGGTAGTGGCAATAAAACCTCTTCAAATCATCCTGGTCCGTGATATTGACATACTTCAATGTGAAAGGAAGGCCGATTTCCTGTCGATCCCATGGCGGTCTTGAAAGATTCTGTCATGGTCGGACAGTTCAGCCTTACCCCCCCCCCCCCCACACACACACACACAACACCCACACCCACCACCCCCAACACCCACCACCCACCACACCCACCCCACCACCCCACCACCCACCCACACCCACCCACACGCCACACGCAGGGTCAAACAAATTATTGTATTTGTGCCAGGCACGTGCTGAGAGTTTTTAGCCATGGGTGTTTGATTAACAAATTTTGTTTCTGATTTAATGAGCCATATTTTGGATTTGTTCTGCCAAGATTGATCGACCACTGAAAACCCTATACCTCCTCCAACCTCACGCCTTGTAATAAGGCGCACTATTTATTTATTTTATTATTAAAGGATATGCCCCACCTTATTAAAATTTATTAACAAATATTTAAAATTATTAAAATTCCTTTCAAATGGTATACCCGAAAGTAAATTTGATATACAACTGGATTGGCCGCAATGTACTGCCTAGTACACTCAGTCGCTAGGAGTTACTTGGCACCTGCGAGCCAGCTGGGACTAGATTCATGCTTGATCCTGAAACCTGGTTTTGGCAAACGGTCGTTTGCCATTACGAGTGCGTATATGGTAAGTGATCAACATAACAAACGTTAATGAGCACAGAACATGTCTCACCCTCTTTTCCAGAACGTTGTACACCACTGCATCGGGATGGCGGGATGGCCTTGAACATAGGGCAGGTGGAAGGACTGGTAGGCTCAGGAGTCTCTTTTCACCTGCACCATGGAATACACACAATAGTTGCAAATGACTTCAAAAAAAAGTAATACAAGAGAATGCCATTCTTGTTCACATACGGGCAGGTGGTGGGACGGTTGGCTAGAGGAGTCTCTTTCACACAAACTCATGGTATCATACAATAGTTATAATGACTCATACAATAGAATGCCATTAACTACTTCACATATGGCAAAAGATGGGACTGGTTGGCTTGAGCCAGTCTCTTTCACCTGCACCATGGGCCATCACACAATATTTGCAAATGACGCATACAGGATATGCTTTCTTGTTCACAAACGGAGGTCTTGGTTGTAGGCACCTTCAGCAGTTCTCTTCACCTGCACATGGAATCACACACGAGGTGCAATGACGTATACAAAGAGAATGCCATTCTAGTTAACATATGGCAGGTGGAAGGACTGATAGGCCTCAGGAGTCTCTTTCACCCTGCACCATGGAATCACACAATGTTTGCAATGGCGCATAGAAGATAATTATATTCTTGTTCACATATGGCAAATAATGGGACTGGTTGGCTTGAGCAGTCTCTTTCACCCTGCCCATGGAATCACACAAATAGTTCCGCAATGACGCATACAAGTTATGCCATTCTAGTTAACATATGGCAGGTGGTGGGACTGGTTTGCTTGAGGAGTCTCTTTCACACGCACCATGGTATCATAGAGTAGTTGCAATGACTCAATGCAAGACAAGTTCTATGCAGCGTCGCATGGGAACGCTAAAAAATGGCGGAGAGTGATCGCGACGGAGCGACAGGTGGTAACGGAAGCGAGTAGTTAGGAGACCGTTGGCTGACGTGTCAGGCTTCATTTAGGTCAGATGGATGGATGGATGGATGGTCGGCCGGACGGGAAAATGGGTAAACTTGGGGGCTCCCCCCCCTTGAAGAGGGGGCTCCGCCAAAAACGCCCATTCTAGTTCACAAGGTTTAATTTGTATTACTCATTAAAGTCTCTAATACATTCTATATAAGAAATACTAGTCACGTCAGCCAACGGTCTCGAGACTAACTTGCTTCCTTTCCACCTGTTGCTCGTCGCGATCACTCCCCGTCATTTTTTTAGCGTCGCATGCGACGCTAGAATGTAGAACTCCTGCAGGCCTCACTACATATCCTAAACAAAATAAAATAAAAGCCAGATGTAATATTATAAATACAAAATAAAATAAATAAACACTATGTCTCCTGCATGCTTCACCATATATCCTGAGTACAATAAAATAAAAACCAGGGATAAATTTCACTAATAAAAATAAATTAATAAAAACTAGATCTCCTGCATGCTTCGCTTACCAGATGGCGAGGCTGCTCGATCATCTTTTGGATGTGCCGTTCAGTCGCCGGATAGATCAAGTCCACATTCACCCTTCGCCTGCTCCACAGGGATAGAAGCTACAAACTGTGGGTGTCACAGACAGGGGTGCAATTGTTAGCACTTCAACAAAATGTTTGGTATAAACATTGTTAGCACTTCATTCAAAATGTTGGTAAAAAACATTGTTAGCAAAAATTGGTAAGCAAAATAATTGTTAGCAAAAACAAAGTCAGCAAAATTGTGAGCACTTTGCAATGGCTGTAAGAACCCCGATCAGAAACTATCTATTATTATGGGACACAAATACAACTTTCTAAGATGTGGTTTTGTAGACAAATTTCTTGCCCACCACGCGCCACCCACCCACCCACACACTCCCACCCACCTACACCCAGCTGTACCTCGAAACATAGATTCGATGTTATGTCAGAAACGAGCACAGATTTGGACAGCTTGGCTCTAGCAGCTTACGGTGGTAACATTATCTTCATCAAATTACGCCCGGCGAGGAAGATACACATGTTTTACCCCCCCTCTCCCCTCCCCTTTTTTGGGAGGGTCGAGATCTGCCCCCTCCGAAAGTATATTTTAAGATTTCTCAGTGGTTTCGGAGCGTACAGCCTCTTTAGGCCCCTAATTGAGCATGCGGCATCCAAGCAACTTATTGGACCCCCCCTGCTGAAAAATTTATTTTTTTAATGTCATTTCCCCCTCAACACCCACCCACCACCCCCCACCCCATCCCCAACACCACCCCACACCCCACCCCCATCCCCAACACCCACCACCCACACCCCACCCCATCCCCAACACCCACCCCATCCCCAACACCCACACCAAACTTTGGAGATCCTTAATTGTTTTTCTACCAAGCCAAATTGGAAAATAAGACCACATTCTTGATTCTTGCACCGAGCTCTACACAATTGGAAGATGGGGTCTTGAACCTCCCCCCCCCCCCCCCTAGATTCCATAGGTACATACCTTTATCTATATATTATTATTGTTATTGCTATTAGATAATATGGTGCCTAATTATTGGGCTTTTGGGATAGATGGTTTATAGCTATGAGGATAAGGTAAGAATGGATATATATTATATGTATTATAGTACAGAGGGGGGGACAACTTCTAACCAAAATGACACCATCCTCAAACTTTGTAGATATCATAGAAGATGAAGAATCCGTTTTTATTTCTTAATTTGACCCTGTGTAAAAAAAGTGATGGTCCTCCAAAGTTTGGGGCTGGAGGGTGGGTGGGGTGGGTGGGTGGGGGTGGGGGGGGTCGAGGGGGAAATCTGGCATTTTCAAAAATTAGGTCCTTTTCAGGCACTTTTTTCTAGCCCTCAGAATGACATGGGAGTGGAACTAGGGTGTTCCTCTACTAAATACCCAGTCCATATATGCTTTTGGGGGAGAAATCCACCACACATTATGCCCAGGGCTGAGGGGGGGGGGGGGGTCCAGGGTCCAGGGTCCAGGGTCTCTCTCTCTCTCTCTCTCTCTCTCTCTCTCTCTCTCTCTCTCTCCCACACACACAACGCCCTAACCAGCACGTGTTCAACGACGTACAGAGCGAGACTCTTGGTAGTTCACTGCTTCTTTTTTATCCCTTACGTCACTGTGCGCCTGGCTTTCGTTCTGGTGCCTAGTGCTATTTGATGTTATTCAATTGACCCACAATCCAAGGGCACTACCTGCGAAAAGTGCGGTAAACAATTGCTTTGCAACGACCAATGGAAACTTAGGTCGCCATCAGAATTCTCTTGCGTGCTTGGCTGCAGTCAAACAGAAGTCAAGATTGTGCAGCGAATCAAAGCATTTGATTACCGGGCCCTGACCCTTAAGCCCCACCAAACAATGTAACAATAATGATGATGACGATTTTATGCTTCAAATATTTCCAATGGACTGGAGACCAACCTCAAGCGGATAGGCCTTCAGAAACCCTGTAAATGAGCATAATTAGACACCAATAACACTAAGTGGTGGCTGGGATAGTGCCTGTACAGTGGGTTCCGGAGCCGGAAGGGGGGGGGTCTGCAGAAGGGTGCCTTCACACTTTTTTGAGATGGTGTTTTTTCACTTCCCCCCCCCCCCACCCCCCCTTGTTGTAGTACGTAAATGCATGTAAATTGTCACCCTGACCCACCTTGTAGTACACATTGTTTACACATTTAGTACACATTTAGTACATATCGTTTACTCATTTAGTACATATCGATTACACATTTAGTACATATTTAGTACATATCGTTTACTCATTTAGTACACATTAAATACGCATTTGTGTAAATTTATGTAATTTGTCACCTTGCCCCACTTAGTAATACACATTGTTTACACATTGAGTACATATTTAGTACACATTGTTCACACATTTAGTACAGATTGTTTACACATGTAGTACACATCGTTTACACATGTATGTCAATTGTGTATTTTGTCACCCTGCCCCCACTTGTAAAACACATTGTATACACATTGTATACACATTGTATACATCATGTATACACATTGTATACACATCGTATACACATTGTATACACATTGTATACACATTGTATACACATTGTATACACATCGTATACACATTGTATACACATTGTATACACATTGTATACACATGTATACACATTGTAAACGTATACACATTGTATACACATTGTATAACACATTGTATACACATTGTATACACATCGTATACATGTATACACATTGTAGTATACACATTGTATATCACATGTAATACACATTGTATACGTATACACATTGTATACACATTGTATACACATTGTATACACATTGTATACACATTGTATACACATTGTATATACACATTGTATACACATCGTATACACATTGTATACACATTGTATACACACATTGTATACACATTGTATACACATTGTATTACACATTGTATACACATTGTATACACATTGTATACACATTAAGTACACATTGTATACACATTAAGTACACATTGTATACACATTGTATACACATTGTATACACATCGTATACACATTGTATACACATTAAGTACACATTGTATACACATTGTACACATTGTATACACATCGTATACACATTGTATACAACATTGTATACACATTGTATACACATTATAGTACACATTGTATACACATTAAGTACACATTGTATACACATTAAGTACACATTGTATACACATTAAGTACACATTGTATACACATTAAGTACACATTGTATACACATTAAGTACACATTGTATATACACATTAAGTACACATTGTATACACATTAAGTACACATTGTATACACATTAAGTACACATTGTATACACATTAAGTACACATTGTTTACACATTTATGTCAATTTATGTATTTTGTCACCCTGCCTCACCTTGTAGTACACATCGTTGTCGAAGACTTGATCCAGTTTAGTGGACTGGCTGATCAGTTGTCCCAAGGCTGGAACATCAAAGTTGCGGTGCTGAAGGGTCACAACTGCTGGCTGCTCCTTGTAGCTGTAATAGTCATGGGCACACATGGGCACGCATGGGTTGGTGTTGGTTGGTGTTGGTTGGTGTTGGTTGGTGTTGGTGTAGCTGCAATAGTCATGGGGCACGCATGGGTTGGTGTTGGTTGGTGTTGGTGTAGCTGCAATGGTCATGGGCACACATGGGTTGGTGTTGTTTGGTGTTGTTTGGTTTGGCTGGTGTTGGTGTAGCTGCAATTGTTATGGGCACACATGGGTTGGTGTTGGTTGGTGTTGGTGTCTCTGTTACAGTCATGGGCACACATGGGTTGGTGTTGGTTGGTGTTTGGTTGGTGTTGTTATATCTGTTACAGTCATGGGCACACATGGGTTGGTGTTGGTTGGTGTTGGTTGGTGTTGTTGTCTCTGTTACAGTCATGGGCACACATGGGTTGGTGTTGGTTGGTGTTGGTTAGTGTTGGTTGGTGTTGGTGTATCTGTAACAGTCTTGGGCACACATGAATTGGTGTTGGTTGGTGTTGGTTGGTGTTGGTGTATCTGTAACAGTCATGGGCACACATGGGCTGGTGTTGGTTGGTTTTGGAATTGGTGGTTTTTTGTGTTGGTGGTTTTTGTGTTAGTGCTGTTGGTTTTGGTGTTGGCGGTGTTGGTGTTGGTGCTTTGGTGTTGGTGTTGGTGGTTTGGTGGTTCGGTGGTGTTGGTCAGTGGGTCAGTGGGTTGTGTGTGTGGGGTGGGGTGGGGGGGAGCAGGGTGGAAGGGTGTGCGGGCAGGCATGCGTAGAAGGGGAAAGTGGGGAAAGAAGGCTGGCTGTGTGGAGGGTTTGGGGTTTGGGGTTTGGTTTGGTTTGGTTAGGTTTGGTTAGGTTTGGTTTGGGGGGGTAGGGGGTGGGGTGTGTGTGTGTGTGTGGGGGGGGGGGGGGGCTTTGTGTGTGAGTGAGTGAGTGAGTGTTGTGTGTGTGGAGAGGTGAGTGGGAGATGCATGTCCGTGGCTGTGTATCTTGGGAGTATTGTGGGTAGCATTTGTGCTTCATAATTAGGGACCGGCATATCGTATGATGTTGACCAAAGGGGAGTATGATATCATATGATATTGTATATGAAAGGTAACTTTAGCCTATGATGACATGATCTCATATGATCGCATATTGCCATTCCCTGTAATACAAATACCTGCAGAGGACTGTAATGGTCTTGGAAGCCAGATCTTGGTTTAGCACTCCGCTCGACTGAAAACCCGCCCAGAGACTCCATTTTCGCCTCCTCGGTCATGCCGTCCGACTTCATCGTGGGCGCCAGTTTGATCCTGGGCTGTGAAGAGCGTGTTGTTTTTCGTTGGCTGGATAGGACGAAGGGCTGTTGTAGTTGCTGGAGAGGAGGACGGGACAGGTTGTTATCTCGGACAACTGAATTGCGAAGGAACAGAAAGGCTTGATGAATACAACCGGTGTAGGATAGGAATCTGCGCTCATCGAAGAGCCGAAGCACTACACCGAGCCAGGCGCACTACACCAACAAGAATCGGCGAAAGTGGTTGCGGGTAGTATGAGGAGAGGATCGGGCGGGTGAGGGGTGTTCTATGCGAGAAACGACGATGAAGTGGGCAACGTGGACATGGACGAGGCGGAGGAGTGAAGGGAGCTTGGAGGAGGAGCTTGGAGCTAACGTAGGCTTACGCCCCGGCCTACACCTAAACCCTAAACGCGGCCTATTACTCCGCGCTGTCAGTCCAAATCCAAATTTAAATGGTCCGATAACTGTACGTTTGGAGCGCCATGCCATGGTGGCCGACTGTACGTTTGAAGTGCCATGCCATGGTGGCTGACTGGGGCCCCCCATGGTGGCTGATTGGGGCCCATTCAATGATTGCTCTTTCTCATCCCCTCTCCCGCCTCCTCGGGCGCATCCTCCCCATTTCTCCTGCTATTTGCTAATTTCCCCCTATATTCTGCAAAAAACCTTTCTGTCGGAGGTCTAGGTTTTTTCTTGTTCCCAACCCGAGGAGTTTCGATCGACTCCCCGGCTTGTATGGTTGCTGCCTCCGCCAACGATAGACTGCTATGAGACAAGTATCCATTCAGCAGCGTTCCCAGGCGTTCCTGGACGTCGGCCAGACAGCGAGTATCGTCCCCTCTCAGCGTGGTCGAACCGCTCGTGGTCGAACCCCGGCCCCTGGTAAGATGCCTGGATGTTCGCAACTCTAGGAGCATATTCTTCCCCACCATCTCCTACGTCTGTGTAGAGCCTCGCGACAGGAAGAAAACACGTTGATCTGATTGCTGCGTTCACGATCCAGCTCTGTCCATCGTCAGATAACCGCAGGGGCAATTCTGCATGGAGCTCCCCCACCCCAACCCCCACCCCTCCCCACCCTGAGCCCCCACCCCCACAACCCCAGCCCCATCACGAACCACCTCTGTCCAGAGTCGGATAACCCCAGGGGCAACTCTGCATGGAGCTCCTCACTGAAGAAAACTGAAAACTGTAGAACTGAAGAAACCAGATAACTGAAGAACTGAAGAAACCAGATAACTGAGGAACTGAAGAAAACAAATAACTAAATAACTGAAGAAACCGGTTTAACTGAAACTGAAGAAAACAAATAGCAGATAACTGAAGAAACCAAGTAACTGAAGGAACCAGATAACTTAATAGCGGAAGAAACCAGATTACTGAAGTAAACAGAAAACTGAATGACTGACGAAACCAGATTAATTAAAAAATAGATAACTGGAGGGGCAAATCCTTTCTATGTATCCTCCTTTTTCATCACTTACTTTATTCTTTGATAACCCCTTACATCATATCCTCTCCCTTTGGTAACCTCCCCTTTTGTTCCTTCATGTTTTGTTCATGCATCAAAGTCGATTTGAATTTTTAACGAAAGAATCCCAACTGTTGTGTTATGGGCTTGTCCTACCATTGTTTCATTTTTTTGCTACACATGTAAGCTTCCCGTCAGCTCCATTAGCCAGCCACTGGTCGAATCCCAAGCTTTCAGCTGCATTTGAATAACCTTGATGTCTACTGTCAGGCACACTAGCTAGCTTCAGCTTTGGAACAAGGACAGGGAAATGGAGCTGCCTTGAGGCAGTTGTGCGCAGCCAAAATATGAAACTGTGTGTCCTACGTCTGGTTCTCTTAGCCCAAAGACCAGGACACTTTGATGGATACAAATTCGGGAACGGCGATATGATATCATATATATAGGGCGGAGTGTGCAGTGCGGAAATTCGGCGGGCAGCGCGTCGCACTAGACTCACATTGAGTTGATCAATTTGCGATGCGTTGCACACAAAAAAACTGGTAGCAACAGCAGCATGATAAGGACCATTGCTAAACCATACCCACTGAAACCATAAACCACACACGCTGACACACCTCTACTCACACATGGCTTCACCCACCCACCCACTCACAATCACACTCACCCACCCACCCATTTACCCATCCCTGGCACCCACACCCACCCTGCGCACCCCACCCACCCATCCCTGGCACTCACCCCCACCCACTCACCCATCTCTGTCGCAGCAGCCTCCTCCTCAGCAAAGAGTTGGGCTTGGCTTGGGTAGGGTTGGGCAAGGGTCAGGTCGGGCTTGGTTTGGTTTGGTTTGGTTTGGTTGGTTTGGTTTGGTTTGGGTTGGCAAGGGTCTGCTTTCCTAACACCTGCTCCTACAGCTATTTCTTATACTGTTTGGGCGTGATACTATTTTTTAACATGCGATTGCTGAACATGTACTGGTCAGTAGTTTGAGTTGTTGGTAGGTACCTTGGTCAGATGGTTGGTATGTTGTTTGGTTGGCTGGTTGGTAGGTAGCTTGGATGGTTGATTGGTTGGTACTTTGGTTGAGTAGTTGGTTTGTAGGTAGTTTGGTTGGTTGGCCGGCTGGCTGGCTGGCTGGTTGGT